>CM029021.1:3023964-3093834 GCA_016801055.1 Panax notoginseng | reverse complement strand
ATTTCAGCATAATGATATTGAAGAAAATAATATCATTAAGAAGAAAATAATATCCCTTACCTCAAAATATCAGTACTTCTGGTCGGAATACTGGTATAAGGCTGAAAGAAACTTGCTCTGATGAATAGAAACTCTCAAAATATCTAAATACTCACAAAATACACTCAATATTCTAGAGAGAGAAAGAGAGCAAACGTGTTTTCTGGTGTGATTTTCAATTCTAACTTAGCCCTCTATTTATAGAAAATTGTTAGCACGCCGAAGCAGACTTAACCTGTAACCTGATGGTTTTACCTGCTACTATTTTTTACCTACCACATTTGAATAAAAATCTCAGTACATTTCTTCACCAACCAAGAGTGGGCTCACCAATTCTAGAATTTTTTATCAAAATGATAAACTCCGAAAATTCAACAATTTCTGAACCCGTCATCTCGTAAAATTCATAATAAATCATACGTTTCATTTTTAAACGGTTCAAAATTTGTGGACATATACTCAACTTATATATGTATAACATATCCAAAAATTACCACGATCCAACGGTCGGATTAAAAATTATAACCCCCGCAAAATATCTCAAAAACCCTGATTTTTAATACCTCCATTCCGACAAAAATACTGATAAAAACCTCAACATTAACTCCTTCATTTTTTTAACCACAAAAATATATCCCTCATTAATATCCACATAAAATAAATATTTTCCTTATCATATGAATCAATAATTAAATTATTCACAAATAATATTACAGAATCACATTTAATGACAACCAGGCCGTTCCTAGGAAAGAGGGGGCTTTCCAATAAGGATTTTTCCCTTACTGGCGTGCAATTAGATGACCAAACCTCTCCTTAGACAGAACTTTCTAGACATTGCCAATAATGTTATCTAATAATATTATTCACATAATATGAATTATTGATCTGATAATGAAAAATACTGTGCAGCAATAATTATTGAAACAACAATAATATAAAATATCAACGCAACAATTATTGAATCAATAAAATAAATATTGAACAATAACTACTGTAACAATTATTGAGTAGTGCCTTCTTACGTAAGAATCAATAATTGGTGCAATACCGTGTGCAACTGTATTTTAACCACCAGGTATTCCAACAGTATTAACGTAACAACTACGACGCCGTTATTTATAAATAACTTATACTTGTCGTTTTCTTCATCCAATCGCTTTCCGTTATGGGACCCACACAAGGCTGCGCCGTCGTACGAATATTCCCCGACAGCAAGAATATTCCCATGACCAAACGAATATTCCCCGACAAAATGAATATTTTATAACCACTTGTTTATTTTGCAAAATTTGCACATTTCACCCATAACCAAAGTATTATATCAAATTAACCCCTTATTATTCACAATAATATTTAGAGAAAATTTGATTTTATTCATTAATAAGTTGGGTCTTACACAAGCAATTCAAGGAGTTGGGACCACCAGAATTTAAGGGAAAGCCAGATCCGATCATGGCGAAACGTGGGCTAAGCAAATTACCAAGATATTCGATGTCTTGGGATGCACGAAGGAACAGAAGGTTCCATTCGCCACCTTTATGTTCCGAGGTGAGGCAGACTACTGGTGGAGTCTGTGAAACGTACCCAGCCGGCCGCACTCAGCATATCTTGGGAAACGTTTCAAAAACTATTTAATGACAAGTACTTTCCTGAAAGTATTCGTCATATGAAAGAGATGGAGTTTATCAGACTGGAACAAAACAACATGACGGTGTCCCAGTACGAGGCGAAGTTTGCAGAGTTATCCAGGTTTGCACCTCATTTGGTCGAGAATGAGGAACGAATGACGAGGATGTTTCTAAGAGGTCTAAAGCCCGAGATTCGACAATATCTTATCTCTCATAAATTTTTTTTATATTCAGATGTTGTAAACAGAGCTCAATTATTAGAGCGAGATAATGAGTATGTTCAACCAAGGGACCACAACCAGGGTCATACCGGTGGCGGCAGTCATCGGAGTAATGAAAACTAGCAGGGAGGAAAACATTCGGACAAAGCGATAACCACTCTGGTGGTAATCGTGGCCGTAATAATAGAAGGAACGAGTCGGAGGAGATTTCAAAAAGAGAAGGTACAACAATGATAACGTGAAGATGTCAGCACAAACATCAACTATTTCTAGGGGAGGAGAATGAGCACCGATCGTTTGTTACAAATGCGGGAAAGAGGGATACATCAGCCCAAACTGCCCACAACAATCCAAGGTGTGTTATAACTATGGAAAAGAAGGTCATATAGCTAGAGATTGTCTAGTCGCGAAACCAAGTTCAACGGGGATGGTGACTCCAAAGGCTGTCCAGGACAAGTCAAAGTCGGTGGTTCCTGAAAGGGCGTTTGTCGTGACGGCACAAAACGCGAGGAACCCAAACGAGGTGTGTGCCGCCCCCAAAATTAGGTATACATCACCCATCTTGGGTCGTCAGATACATAGTACTGAATACAAATACAACTTAATAATACAACTGTCGTGTACAATACGACAAAACATAAACTGTGAGTTTGAATACAAATATTATCTTCTAGAGAGTATTCATACTCAAAAGGAGTCCTCATTACATTTATAAACACACCATTACATAGAATAGTGAGGACTACTAACTAATACTATCATTCGGACCATCACTCCGTTCCCCGACTTACCCCAGCTACGATCTCATTTCCTGAAGAGAACAGTGAAAGAAAGGGTGAGCTCAACTAGCCCAGTAAGAAATATTATGACTAAGATAATGCAGAATAAATTATCATTAGCCTTCAACAATGTTAAACTGATAAAATATAATAGACATCAAGTTTAACTGCAGCGGAACAAGCAATCCATTAAAAGAGTCAAGTAGAAAATAAACTCTACTATCTTTTATGATTTAAAAGGTTTTTCAACACTGTTATCGCTGGGACTCAGCTTAATAAAATAATCCACATCATCGAATCACCCCTGCACTACGGCCAAGGATATTCGTGTATTCATTAATGGTCATGATCATGCCAACAACTGTCCACCAATGCACTACGGCCAATGAGGACTTTTACCACATCATTTGTAATATTACGGTTATGATTATACCGACTAATCCCTGGTCATAATCATACCAAGTCCATCTATGCACTACAGGCCACAGATGACTTTCAACATTTTATAAACATGATGATGATGATGACAATGATATAAGAATTCAATAAAAACAAGTTCAAGAATTAATTTATTCAGGAATTAATAACGTCCAAATTGTCAACATGATACTGCTTTGTGGAGTAAACTTCAAGACTGATCAGGAAAATATTTTCATGAATAGATACTAGATGAAATGCAATTATTAAGGATATTTCACAAATTTCATGGAGTATAGAAGTCAAAACTTAACCAACTGAGTACAATAAAGAATGGAATAACAAAAGAAATCACCATGCATGCGATAGACCGCACAGACAGGTTATTCCAACAGAATAATAAATAATGGAACCAGGTCTGGCGTAAACGCACAGATAGGATATTCTGACAGAATAATAAATAATGGAACCAGGTCCGGCGTAAACGCACAGACAGGATATTCTGACAGAATAATAAATAATGGAACCAGGTCCGGCGTAAACGCACAGACAGGATATTCCGACAGAATAATAAAGAACAGTATAATAAATAATGGAACCAGGTCCGTGTAAAACACACAGACAGGATATTTCGACAGAATAATAATAAAGACGGAACCAGGTCCGGTGTAAAACACACAGACAGGATATTCCAACAGAATAATAGAAGAATATCACCAAGTATAGGGTAGACCGCGTATACTGATTATTCCAACAGAATAATAAAGAATGGAATAACAGAAGTTCTCTTCATGAATATAAAAGAAATAATATTCCTTACCTTAAAAGAACTGGATATTGAAAAAGTGAAGTAGCAGAATACTTTTATTCTCTCTCTCTTATTCTCTCTATACTTTCTCTCTCTATAGCTTGAATGAATTCGTGAAAAATAATGAAGCCCTAGGCCTCTATTTATAGAAAAACTGAGGGTGGCTCTTGGTCTTAACGAAGGGTCAAATGACTCTTGGTCTTAACGAAGGGTCAAATGACTCTTGGTAATATTGAAGGGACAACTATTATTGGCGAAAGTAATTACTATTGACCAAGGTAAATACTATTGACAAAGGTAATTACTATTGACCAAGGTAAATACTATTGACCAAGGTAAATACTATTGACGAAGGTAATTACTATTGACCAAGGTAAATACTATTGACGACGGTAATTACTATTGACGACGGTAATTACTATTGACGACGGTAATCACTATTGACGAAGAGACTCTTAGATGATGACATATGGCCCCCATAAAAATAACCAAACTTACCACAACGTCTCAATTATTGATTTAATAATATAATATATTATACAGATGATACTATGACAATAATTTAAGAGATATGATGCAGCAATTACTGTAGCAATAATTGAGTATAGCTGAGTGACTTCTCACGTAAGCATCAATAATCAATACCGTGTGCTACTATACAACCACGCGTATTACTGTACTTTTACTACCGGGTAGTTCAACAGTTTTAACGGTTTTAACGGTAACACCTCAGCCGTTATTTTTATAGAAAGATAATTTTATCGTTTTCTAACTACGATTATACTTCTGTTGTGGGGTCCACCAATGATTGTGCCGTCGTACGAATATTCTTCGACAAAAAGAATATTCTCCGACCAAACGAATATTTTAAAAACAACTTACTTACTTTGCAAAATTTATAAATAATACCCACAACTATAATATTATATCAAATCCACACTATAATTATTTCGAGAAAATTAAATATTTATTCATAAAATCTGGGGTCTCACAAGGTGATCACGGGTAAGCTTATCATAAACTCTTGCGAAGTTTATACCTACTAGATACCGGTTCTACCCATTCTTTTATCTCTCCTGCTTATGCTCAACGTTTAAATTTGACTCCGGATAAATTGGACTTTGACTTATCTGTTGAAACTCCGTTGGGTGAAACCTTCGTTACATCTACAGTTTATAAATCTTGCATGATCCAAGTTGGCACTATCACATTATCTGTTGATCTTATCTCTTTAAAAATACTTGCTTTTGATGTGATTTTATGAATTGATTGGTTAACCACTCATCATGCTAAAATTGATTGTTTTCGTAAGGTTGTCAGTTTTCATATTCCTAGCCAACCTGTCATACGAATTCAAACTACTAAACCACTAAAATCAGTCACTGTCATATCAAGCCACAAAGTTATTCGTTTATTAAAAACAGATGTCAAGCTTTCTTAGCCCATGTTATGGATTTGAACAAAGACAAGTCATATTTGAATAATATTTCTGTTGTTAGAGAATTTCCTGATGTATTTCCAGAAGAACTTCCCGGTCTACCCCCAGAACGTGATGTTGAATTCTTTATTGACCTTGAACCGGGTACAAAACTCATTTCTAAAACCCCATATCGAATGGCTCCTATTGAACTTCAGGAGTTAAAAGTCCAACTGCAGGAGTTATTAGATATCGGTTTCATTCGTCCTAGTACATCTCCTTGGGGTGCTCCTGTTTTATTCGTAAAGAAGAAAGACGGGAGTATGCGACTTTGTATTGACTACCGAGAATTGAACCATGTCACCATCAAGAATAGTATCCGTTACCTCGCATTGATGACCTGTTCGACTAGTTGCAAGGAGCACAATTCTTTTCAAAGATCGACTTTCATTCTGGATATCATCAGCTGAAGATTAAACTGAGGATATTCCAAAGACTGCCTTCAGAACTCGATACGGGCATTATGAATTCTTAGTCATGTCTTTCGAATTGACTAATGCTCCAGCTGCTTTCATGGATATGATGAACAGAGTATTCAAGGAATATTTGGATCAGTTCGTTGTTGTCTTTATTGATGGCATCCTCATCTATTCCAAAAGCCGTGAAGATCATGAGCACCATTTGAAGCTGATACTTGAAAGGCTTCGTGAAAATAAGCTTTATGCCAAGCTGAAGAAATGTGAGTTCTAGCTTGAGGAAGTAGCATTCCTTGGGCACGTGGTGTCAAAACATGGAGTATCTGTTGACCCGCGAAGATTGAAGCCATACAAAGTTGGGAGCAACTGAAGTCGGTGACCGAAGTACGCAGCTTTATGGGCTTAGCTGGTTATTATCGGAGATTCGTGGAAGGATTTTCTCGAATCGCTACTCCGTTAACTCAGCTGACTCGAAAAGATACAAAATTCGTATAGAGCGAGGAATGCGAGAAGAGTTTCCATGAGCTCAAGAGGAGACTCATTTCGGCACCTGTTCTGGCAATACCATCTGGTACGGATGGATTTGTTATCTACAGCGATGCTTCAGGCAAAAGGTTAGGATGTGTTCTCATGCAGCATGGGAAAGTCATAGCCTATGCCTCACGACAACTCAAATAATATGAGAGGAATTATCCTACTCATGATCTGAGTTGGCAGCAGTCGTACTCGCATTGAAAATTTAGAGACACTACTTGTATGGGGAGAAAGTGGAGATTTATACGGACCATAAAAGCCTCAAATATTTCTTCACCAAAAAGAACTCAACATGCGGCAACGACGTTGGCTTGAACTATTAAAAGATTACGATCACACTATTCAATATCATCCTGGAAAAGTGAACGTAATAGCTGACGCATTGAGTAGAAGATCATATGCGAGTACGAGTGCAATATTGTCAATGCAAAGACCCATTCTGTATGACTTACAAAGGATGGAGGTAGAATTAAAGACTCCAGGTGTAAGACCCCGAATTTTATGAAATAAAAGTATTCAATTTTTCTTATAATTACTATTCAATAAATGGTTAAATTGATAAATATTAAAGTTACGGGTGATATATGAATTTTTTTTCAAAATACGTAAGTGGTTATAAAATAATCATTATTGTCGGGGAATATTCGTTTGGTCGTGGAATATTCGTACGACGGCGTAGCTATTTGTGGGCCCCATAACAGAAAATGGTCGGATGAAGATAACGACAAAAATTGAGTTTTTATAAATAACGGCGTAGTTGTTACCGTTAACACTTGGAATATCCGGTGGTTTAAAAATACAGTAATACGCGTTATTGCATAGTAGCACACGTATTGCACAGTATTTTTGAAATTATTGATTCTTACGAAGGAAGGCACTACTCAATAATTGTTACAGTAGTTACTGTTCAATATTTTATTTTATTGATTCAATATTACTGCGTTGATATTTTATATTACTGTTGTTTCAATAATTGTCACTACACAGTATTTCCCATTATCAGATCAATAATTCATATTATTTGAATAATATTATTAGATAGCATTATTGACAATGTCTAGAAAGTTCTGTCTAAGGAGAGGTTTGGTCACCTAATTGCGCGCCAGTAAGGAGAAAACCTTATTTGAAAGCCCCCTCTTTCCTGGGAACGGCCTGGTTGTCATAATTGTGACTCTGTAATATTATTTATGAATAATTAATTATTGATTCATATGATAAGGAAATATTTATTTTATGTAGATATAAATGAGGGATATATTTTTGTGGTTAAAAATGAAGGAGTTAATGTTGAGATTTTTATCTGTATTTTTGTCGGAACGGAGGTATTGAAAATCAAATTAGGATTTTTGAGATATTTTGCGGGGGGTTATAATATTTAATCCGACCGTTGGATCGTGGTAATTTTTAGATATGTTATACATATATAAGTTGAGTATATGTCCACAAATTTTGAACCGTTAAAAATGAACGTATGATTTGTTATGAATTTTACGAGATGACTAGTTCAGAAATTGTTGAATTTTTAGAGTTAATCATTTTGGTAGAAAATTCTAGAATTGGTGGGCCCCACTTTTGGTTGGTGAAAAAATATGCTGAGATTTTTATTCAAATGTGGTGGGTGGGAATAGTAGCAGGTAAAGCCATCAGGTTGCAGGTTAAGTCTATTTCGGCGTGCTATCATTTTCCTATAAATAGAGGGCTAAGTTAGAATTAAAAATCACACCAGAATTCATAAGTTTTCTCTCTTTCTCTCTCTAGATTATTGAGTGTATTTTGTGAGTATTTAGATACTTTGTGAGTTTCTATTCATCAGTGCAAGTTTTTTTCAGCCTTATACCGATCAGAAGTACTGCTCTTTTGAGGTAAGGGATAGTAAGGATTTTAAGGGTTGTTATGATTTTCAGTTTCGTAATTTTTTTGAACTTCAGAAAATTCTAAAAAAATTTGAAATGATATTTTGATGAGTTTTATTGATTGTGTCCAAAAATGGTGATTTTTGGATGTATAGATTAAGAGTTATGAATTTTACGGGAAAAGACTATTTTAAAAGTAACCGCTTATAACTCCTTGTGGTTAACTCCAAAATTGATGAAATTTTTATTGAAAGTATATCTATATAATATCAGTGTACTCTGTGAATTTCAGAATTTTTGGATAAAAGTACAATTTATGATAAATGTCTAAATATTCGGCAGTTTTGGCCATATGAAAAATAGTAAATGAGTTTTAAAAATTCTGAGAAAAATATATGTTTAATATGGGACTATATTCTGCTAAATCCCAGAAAAAAAATATTTTTAGAACTGATTTGGTATTTTTCATGAAAATAGACTAGTTATGAGAAAATTAATTAAATATGTTATGTGAAGTAAGAAAATTGAAAAATAGGATTTTATGGCTTGAGAATCCTATATGAGGTATATGCAGATTTTTGATGAGGATTTTGGTTATTGGTAATGAAATCTTATGAGTTTGGCATTTTAAGATGATTAAATGCATTATTTAGTAAAGTGTAAACAATTAAAATAAATTATTTATAAATTTAAGAAATGTTATTCTTTCAATATCATTATACCGAAATATTGGTATGAATTTTATTGTGGAATTTCTACCTTTTTGTGTCAGGTTTACTATTCATGAGTTACTATTCACGAGTTACTATTCATGAGTTACTATTCACGAGTTACTATTCATGACAAAATTAGTTTCTTTTTCTGACCAAATTATAGTTGAGTTATGAATATTACTCTTGAGATTAAATCTATATATTGATTATATTGATTTCATTATCATATATAACATTTTTATAACACTAATGATGATATTTCTCTTTGACTTGAGTGTAAAGATGGGTAGATTTTTGGTATGGTCATGACTATGGGTTCCCTTTGGCCAGTACAGTAGTGCAAAGTTGAATTGTTGACTGGTATGATCATGACCATTGAATTTATAAATGAATATCTTTAGCTTAAGTGCAAAGGTGAAATGATCAACATGGTTATAATTATTGTTTATATAAATTTTGAAATGATTATATATTTCTTTGAGATATGAATATATTTGGCCTATAGTACAAATATGAACTGTTGAAGAATATCTTTGGCCTGTAGTGCAAAGATGAATTATTGATGAATATCTTTGGCCTGAAGTGCAAAGATGAACTGTTGATGAATATCTTTGGCCTGTAGTGCAAAGATGAATTATTGATGAATATCTTTGGCCTGTAGTGCGAAGATGAACTGTTGTTGAATATCTTTGGCCCGTAGTACAAAGATGGTTTGTTGATGAATATCTTTGGCGTGCGAAGATGGAATTATTAGCATGATTATGAACAGGAACTGTGATTTGGTATAACCATGATCTTTGATATTTCAGGTAAAGACAGGTGATGAAAATATTCTTCGTCCTGGGTGCGAAGAAAAATTTAGAATCACAATTATGATTATGAGTTATTCATATGATTGTGGAAAGGAACTGTTGTGTGATGTTACAGGGATAAAATATTGTTTGTGGATTTTTAACATGGAAAAGATAATAGACTTTATAGTCTATTTGACTCTTCTAATGGATTGCTCGTTCCGCTGCAACTATGGTTGAAATTTTTATCATCTACCATATGTTCTAAATCTCTGGTTTAATTCTGTTGAAAGCTATTGATAACTTATTTATCTTTAGTCATGATATTCTTTACTGGGCTAGTTGTGCTCACCCTTCTGTTTCACAATTCCTTTCAGGTAATAAGAGTGTAGCTGGGTCGAGCGGGGGTAACAGGAAAATAGAACGGTGGTCATCATTTAGTAGTTATATTTGGTGAATCATCTAGGGTGAAGCGAACCCAACATTGGAAGGGTGTTTTGTCACTATCATACAAGATGTCTAATGACATACAACCTCGTGTTATCATAAGACAGGGTTGTGCTCATCCACTTGCCGAGTATCTTTACGAGCACTACCTATATAATTTTGGTGTTTGTTTGAAGTATAATTTTCAATTAGAGACAGTGGAGATAATGATATGTCAAGAGAAGACTCACCATTGGGAAGAATATGATAGTAAACTTCTCATTTTTCTTTGGGGTCTATTGGGTCAACCAAGGATAATTTTGTGGCCATATGATATCTATCATAACCTAGACGCATGGTCTCCCATGTACGAAGGTTTGCTTGACCACTTCCCAAAGATTCTAATTTCTAAAACAGTTTTTGACTATACCTTTATGTAAGGTGTCATTGTGAGGTACTGTCCACGGTTGGGACATGAGCCACATTTGGTATATATTTGTATCCAAACTCACAGCATATATGTTGTTGTATTTTGCACGACAATTATTGTAATAAAGTTGTAGTTATTTTCTATACCATGTATTTGGCGACTCAGAATAGGTTGGATGGAATGGACCTATTTTGGGGTTGTCACACCAGGGACCCACATAATGATATCAAATATACGAGTAGAACCGATTTTAATCGATAAAATTAAAATCACATGTACACCAGGGACCCACATGCTGCTCAAGCTACGGACCTGGGGTTGATGCGTATGAAGAAGAAAGTGCAAGAAGGAGTTATTCCGGAAGCAAGAATCGATGAAGAAGGAATACATAGATTCAACTCTAGACTTTGTGTTCCCAGCGATTCTGACTTGAAGCATAGAATCATGATGGAGACACACAACACCCCGTTTGCAATCCATCCTGGGAGTACCAAAATGTATCATGATATTCAACATACATTTTGGTAGAATAATATGAAGAGAGAGATCGCGGAGTTTATCTCGAGGTGTTTAACCTGTCAACGTGTAAAGGCGGAGCATCAAGTGCCAAATGGTCCATTACAACCACTTGAGATTCTGAAATGGAAGTGGGAACACATTACCATGGATTTTGTTACAGGTCTTCCCAAAGTTTCTCAAGGTATAGATGCGATTTAGGTTATTGTTGATAGATTAACCAAGTCTTCTCATTTCTTACCGATACATGAGACTTATTCCCTTGAACGCCTTGCTCGTATGTACGTGAATGAGATTGTGAGATTGCATGGCATGCCGGTATCCATAGTTTCGGATCGTGACCCAAGATTCACTTCAAGATTTTGGGTTAGCTTGCAGAAAGCTATGGGCACGAATTTACGATTCAATTCAGCATACCATCCTCAAACGGACGGACAATCAGAGAGGACTATTCAAACTCTAGCTTGAAGATCTATTAAGACTCTGTATCCTAGATTTTAAAGGGAGTTGGGATAAGTACATACCACTGGTGGAATTCTCCTACAACAGTTATCAAGCAAGTATAGGTATGACTCCATTCGAGGCGTTGTATGGAAGAAAATGTCGCTCTCCAGTATGCTGGGACAAGGTGGGAGAAGCAACGTTGTTGGGACCAGAATTAGTACGCATGACTACGGAAAAGATCCAAATGATTCGACAACGTATTCAAACCTCACAAGATCTACAAAAGAGTTATGCTGATCTTCATAGAAAGGACGTGGAGTTTAATATTGGAGATCATGTACTGTTACGTGTTGCACCATGGAAGGGAGTTACAAGATTTGAAAAGAGAGGAAAGCTCAATCCAAGATTTGTTGGTCCATTTGAGATTCTTGACCGAATAGGAAATGTGGCCTATAGACTAGCATTACCTCCAAGTATGTCTCGTGTTCATAATGTTTTTCATATATCCATGCTTCGTAAATATGTGAAAGACCCGAACCATATTATTGCGTTAGAACCAGACGAGATAGCCGAAGATTTAACGTACGAAGAGGTACCTGTTAAGATCTTGGATAGGAAAGAGCATGACCTACGCACGAAGGTTATACCACAAGTTAAGGTTTTGTGGAGAAACCATGCTATTGAAGAAATGACTTGGGAGTTGGAATCAGAAATAAAAGTGATGTATCCTCACCTTTTCGAAACACCAGGTACGTACGTCAATTTCGAGGACGAAATTTCATAAGGAGGGGAGGTTGTAAGACCCCAACTTATTATAAATAAAATCGAATTTTCTCTATTTATTATTGTGAATAATAAGGTGTTAATTGATATAATACTTTGGTTATGGGTGAAATGTGCAAATTTTGCAAAATAAAGCAAGTGGTTATAAAATAATCATTGTTGTCGGGGAATATTCGTTTGGTCGTGGAATATTCTTCTTATCGGGAATATCCGTACGACGGCGCAGTCAATTGTGGAGCCCATAACGGAATATCTGTCGGATAAAGAAAACGACAAAGATTGAGTTTTATAAATAACGGCGTAAATTGTTACCGTTAACACTGTTGAGTTACCCAGCGGTTAAAATACAGTAATATGCGTAGTTGCACAGTAGCACACGGTATTGCACAGTATAGTTGAATTATTGATTCGTACGTAAGAAGGCACTACTCAATAATTGTTACAGTAGTTACTGTTCAATATTTTATTTTATTGATTCAATAATTGCTGCGTTGTTATTTTATATTATTGTTGTTTCAATAATTGTCACTGCACAATATTTTCCATTATCAGATCAATAATTCATATTATTTGAATAATATTATTAGATAGCATTATTGGTAATGTCTAGAAAGTTCTGTCTAAGGAGAGGTTTGGTCACCTAATTGCGCGCCAGTAAGGAGAAATCCTTATTGGAAAGCCCCCTCTTTCCTGGGAACGGCCTGGTTGCCATTATTGTGATTCTGTAATATTATTTGTGAATAATCAATTATTGATTTATATGATAAGAAAATATTTATTTTATGCAGATATAAATGATGGATTTATTTTATGTGGTTATAAATGAAGGATTTTTGCATGAATTATTTGTTGAAAGTTTGACAATTATTTTTCTCCGATAAAATATTTATTCAAATATATTATTATAATATTACATTGTAATAGTGTGATAAAATAATAATATAATTTTTTGTAATTATAATATATTTTATCACGTGAATTTGTTAAGGAAAAATGGAGGTGAGGACGCTTGGTGTATTTCCTTGATTTTCATATTTGGTGTGCTGCATTATTTGGTTCAAAACCATGTGCTGATAACATAATTTCTCCTAGGGGACCACTTGGTTAATTGGTGGAGAATTTGCCTGCAAGAGAATTTTCCAATGTGTGGGCCTTTAGCCAATTAAAAGGAAGGGAAAGTTAGGCATTAGTTAGGTATACAAGAAAATGGAAAAAATTTCTTGCAGAATGTGGTGTTTTCAAATTTGTGGGCTCTCAATTATAAAGAATAAAGGTCATTGAGTGGTAGAAATGATTGGTGGGTTTTGCCTACCAAGTTTGTTTTCAAAGGTGGCCCCCACCCTTATGAAAATGTGAGAATGATACGTATGATGTTAGGCAGAAGAGAAAAAGGAGAATTGTTAGGTGCAATCTATTTTTTTTTCTTCCTCCGTTGCTATAAATAGAGGGGTAACCTCCTTCCTCAGCACACCAATTGATAATCAGAAATTTTTATTCTAGAGTATTGTGAGTATTTTTCTTGAGTATAAGAATATTTTGAGCGTAGTTTTTCTGCAAGATTTTCTCAGAATAATATCCGATATTTCAGTCAAATCCAGTTTCTACCAAGGTAAAGGATATTATTTTATTTCAATACTCGTAAGAAATATTATTATCTTTCATACTCCATAGTATGGAAGGGATATTATTTCATTTCATATTCTCTAAATTTGAACTTACTATGGTAAGTATTGCTTCTATAATTCCTGAAATGATTAGAAATTTCGTTTCATCTAATATCATATTATAGGAATATTGGTCTGAACTTTTTATCAAATTTGGAACTTTTCATGACTGGGTACTGTTCACGAGTACTGTTCACGGTTACTGTTCACGGGTACTGTTCACGGGTACTGTTCACACAAGAAAAAAAAACATTTTTTTTCTTTCCTTCAAATTATTTGTTGTGACCCTTATTCTTGAAATTTAATCCGTGTTTTGATTTTTCATCATCCTCAGTCCTAAATGGTGATATAAATGAATATCTTTGGCCTGTAGTGCAAAGATGAATGATTAACTGATGAATATCTTTGGCCCGTTGTGACGCCCCCAGAATAGGTATACAACACCCATTCTGAGTCGCCAAATACATGGTACAGAAAGCAAACTACAACTTCAATAATACAATTGTCGTGCAAAATACGACAACACATACTGTGAGTTTAAATACAAATATTGTCTTCTAGACAATATCCACACTCAAATAAATCCTCATTACAATTATTCAAACACTATTTTACAGAAATAATGAGGACTGCTAATACATCTTTCTAGAACCATCACTCCATACCCCGACTAGATCCTGCTATGTTCTCACCTCCTGAGAAGAAAAATGGAACAAAAAGGAAAAGGGTGAGCTCAACTAGCCCAGTAAAGAATATTATGACTAAGATAATATACAACAAATTATCGTTAGTCTTCAACAGGGAAAAATCTGATAAAATATAATCGACAACAAGTTTTAGATCAACAACTGCAGCGGAAACAGCAAACCATTAGAAGAGTCAAGTAGAGAAAGAATTCTACTATCTTCTAAGATTTAAAAGTCCATCATCAATATTTTATCCCTGTAACATCAATTAATAATCATCTTTAACCAAATATTCATCTTTGCACTACAGGCCAAAGATATTCATTTGTATCATCAGTCGGTCATGTTCATCTCAACACCTGTTCATCTTTGCACTACAGGCTAAAGATATTCATCAAGTAATTATACATCTTTGCACTACAGGCCACAACAATCCAAGGTGTGTTACAACTGTGGGAAGGAAGGCCACATCGCTCGAGATTGTACTATAGCGAAACCAAGTTCAGCGGGAGTGGTGATTCCAAGGGCTGTCCCGGATAAGGCGAAATCAGCGGTTCCTGGAAGAGCGTTTGTCGTTACTGGCCAAAACGCGAGAAACCCGAACGAGGTGATCACGGGTAAGCTAATCTTGAATTCTTACGAAGTTTATACTTTACTAGATACCGGTTCTACCCATTCTTTTATCTCTCCTGCTTGTGCTCAACGTTTAAACTTGACTCCGGAGAAATTGGACTTTAACTTATCTGTTGAAACTCCGTTAGGTGAAACCTTCGTTACATCTACAGTTTATAAATCTTGCATGATCCAAGTTGGCACTATCACATTACCTGTTGATCTTATCTCTTTAAAGATACTTGCAAAGATGTATAATTACTTGATGAATATCTTTGGCCTGTAGTGCAAAGATGAACAGGTGTTGAGATGAACATGACCGACTGATGATACAAATGAATATCTTTGGCCTGTAGTGCAAAGATGAATATTTGGTTAAAGATGATTATTAATTGATGTTACAGGGATAAAATGTTGATGATGGACTTTTAAATCTTAGAAGATAGTAGAATTCTTTCTCTACTTGACTCTTCTAATGGTTTGCTGTTTCCGCTGCAGTTGTTGATCTAAAACTTGTTGTCGATTATATTTTATCAGATTTTTCCCTGTTGAAGACTAACGATAATTTGTTGTATATTATCTTAGTCATAATATTCTTTACTGGGCTAGTTGAGCTCACCCTTTTCCTTTTTGTTCCATTTTTCTTCTCAGGAGGTGAGAACATAGCAGGATCTAGTCGGGGTATGGAGTGATGGTTCTAGAAAGATGTATTAGCAGTCCTCACTATTTCTGTAAAATAGTGTTTGAATAATTGTAATGAGGATTTATTTGAGTGTGGATATTGTCTAGAAGACAATATTTGTATTTAAACTCACAGTATGTGTTGTCGTATTTTGCACGACAATTGTATTATTGAAGTTGTAGTTTGCTTTCTGTACCATGTATTTGGCGACTCAGAATGGGTGTTGTATACCTATTCTGGGGGCGTCACAGTTGGTATCAGAGCTTAGGGATATGATCCCTGGCTGAGATGTGAGACAAGAACTAGGAGGGGAGAGACGGGGAATTCCTTCGCTAGTATGACCTGACTAAGTTTATTTGGTGTTTATTTGGTCGGTCAGAGTATAGGGATAATATATGACATGACTATTAACCCTTGTTTTATGGCAGTATTTAAGAATGGCAGCTGAGAACGTTAATAATGGAGTAAATCAGACCGTGGAGACACCTTTGATCACTACCCAGGGGAACGTGCAACAGGAAGGCAATATTCCTCCTGTAAACAACGTTACCGAGCAAACGATGAATGATGGAATGTTTAGGAGCTTTTTGCAGTTCATGCAAAATCAGACGAGGGAGACTCGTGTGCAGAATACGGGTGGAAATGATAACAACGCGCGGTTTGTCACAGCTAAGCAGTTCAAAGAATTGGGACCACCAGAATTTAAGGGAAAGCCGGATCCGATCATGGCGGAAACGTGGGTCAAGCAAATTACCAAGATATTTGATGTCTTGGGATGCACGGAGGAACAGAAGGTTCCATTCGCCACATTTATGTTCCGCGGTGAGGCAGACTACTGGTGGGAGTCTGTGAAGCGTACCCAGCCTGACGCACTCAACATGTCCTGGGAAACATTTCAAAAACTGTTCAATGACAAGTACTTTCCTGAAAGTATTCGTCATATGAAGGAGGTTGAGTTTATTAGACTGGAACAAAACAACATGACGGTGTCCCAGTACGAGGCGAAGTTTGCAGAGTTATCCAGGTTTGCACCTCATTTGGTCGAAAATGAGGAACGAATGACAAGGATGTTTCTGAGAGGTCTAAAACCGAGATTCGACAATATCTTATCTCTCATAAATTTTCTTTATATTCAGATGTTGTAAACAGGGCTCAATTATTAGAGCGAGATAATGAGTATGTGCAACCGAGGGACCACAACCAGGGTCATACCGGTGGCGGCAGTCATCGAAGCAATGAAAACCAGCAGGGAGGAAAACATTCGGACAAAAGCGGTAACCACTCTGGTGGTAATCGTGGTCGTGATAATAGAAGGAGCGAGTCGGGAGGAGATTTCAAGAAGAGAAGGTACAACAATGATAACGTGAAGACGTCAGCACAAACATCAACTGTTTCTAGGGGAGGAGAACGACCACCAGTCGTATGTTACAAATGTGGGAAAGAGGGACATATCAGCCCAAACTGCCCACAACAATCCAAGGTATGTTATAACTGTGGAAAGGAGGGTCATATAGCTCGAGAGTGTTCTGTAGCAAAACCAAGTTCAGCGGGGATGGTGACTCCAAAAGCTGTCCCGGATAAGTCGAAATCAGCGGTTCCTGGAAGGGCGTTTGTCGTGACTGGCCAAAACGCGAGAAACCCGAACGAGGTGATCACGGGTAAGCTAATCTTGAATTCTTGCGAAGTTTATACTTTACTAGATACCGGTTCTACCCATTCTTTTATCTCTCCTGCTTGTGCTCAACGTTTAAACTTGACTCCGGAGAAATTGGACTTTAACTTATCTGTTGAAACTCCGTTGGGTGAAACCTTCGTTACATCTACAGTTTATAAATCTTGCATGATCCAAGTTGGCACTATCACATTACCTGTTGATCTTATCTCTTTAAAGATACTTGCTTTTGATGTGATTTTAGGAATTGATTGGTTAACCACTCATCATGCTAAAATTGATTGTTTTCGTAAGGTTGTTAGTTTTCATATTCCTAACCAACCTGTCATACGAATTCAAACTACTAAACCACTAAAATCAGTCACTGTCATATCAAGCCACAAAGCTATTCGTTTATTGAAAAACGGATGTCAAGCTTTCTTAGCCCATGTTATGGATTTGAACAAAGACAAGTCAGATTTGAATAATATTTCTATTGTTAGAGAATTTTCCGATGTATTTCCTGAAGAACTTTCCGGTCTACCCCCGGAACGAGAAATTGAATTCTTTATTGACCTTGAACCCGGTACAAAGCCCATTTCTAAAACCCCATATCGAATGGCTCCTATTGAACTTCAGGAGTTAAAAGTCCAACTACAGGAGTTGTTGGACATCGGTTTTATTCGTCCTAGTACGTCTCCTTGGGGTGCTCCTGTTTTATTCGTAAAGAAGAAAGACGGGAGTATGCGACTTTGTATTGACTATCGAGAATTGAACCATGTCACCATCAAGAATAGGTATCCGCTACCTCGCATTGATGACCTGTTTGACCAGTTGCAAGGAGCACAATTCTTTTCAAAGATCGATCTTCGTTCTGGATATCATCAGCTGAAGATTAAAACTGAGGATATTCCAAAGACTGCCTTCAGAACTCGGTACGGGCATTATGAATTCTTAGTAATGTCTTTTGGATTGACTAATGCTCCTGCTGCCTTCATGGATATGATGAACCGTGTATTCAAAGAATATTTGGATCAGTTCGTTGTTGTCTTTATTGATGACATCCTCATCTATTCCAAAAGCCGTGAAGATCATGAGCGCCATTTGAAGCTGGTACTGCAAAGGCTTCGTGAAAACAAGCTATATGCCAAACTGAAGAAATGCGAGTTCTGGCTTGAGGAAGTAGCATTCCTTGGGCACGTGGTGTCAAAACATGGAGTATCTGTCGACCCGGCGAAGATTGAAGCCATACAAAGTTGGGAGCAACCGAAGTCGGTAACCGAAGTACGTAGCTTTCTGGGCTTAGCTGGTTATTATCGGAGATTTGTGGAAGGATTTTCTCGAATCGCTACTCCGTTAACTCAGCTGACTCGGAAAGATACAAAATTCGTATGGAGTGAGGAATGCGAGAAGAGTTTCCAAGAACTCAAGAGGAGACTCATTTCGGCACCTGTTCTGACAATACCATCTGGTTCGGATGGATTTGTTATCTACAGCGATGCTTCAGGCAAAGGGTTAGGATGTGTTCTCATGCAACATGGGAAAGTCATAGCCTATGCCTCACGACAACTCAAAGAATATGAGAGGAATTATCCTACTCATGATTTGGAGTTGGCAGCAGTCGTTTTTGCGTTGAAGATCTGGAGACACTACCTGTATGGGGAGAAAGTGGAGATCTATACAGATCATAAAAGCCTCAAATATTTCTTCACCCAAAAGGAACTCAACATGCGGCAGCGACGTTGGCTCGAGCTGTTGAAAGATTACGATCATACCATCCAATACCATCCTGGAAAAGCAAACGTAGTAGCTGACGCATTGAGTAGAAGATCATATGCGGGTACGAGTGCAATGTTTTTAACACAAAGGCCCATTTTGTATGACTTGCAAAGGATGGAGATAGAGATGAAGGCTCCAAGTACCCACATGATGATATCAAATATACGAGTAGAACCGACTTTAATCGATAAAGTTAAAGCTGCTCAAGCTACGGATATAGAGCTGATGCGTATGAAGAAGAAAGTGCAAGAAGGTGCTATTCCAGAAGCAAGAATCGATGAAGAAGGAATACTTCGAGTCAACTCCAGACTTTGTGTTCCTAACGATTTTGACTTGAAGCATAGAATAATGATGGAGGCACACAACACACCGTTTGCAATCCATCCTGGGAGTACCAAAATGTATCACGATCTTCGACATACATTTTGGTGGAGCAATATGAAAAGAGAGATCGCGGAGTTTATCTCGAGATGTTTAACTTGTCAACGTGTAAAAGCGGAGCATCAAGTACCAAAGGGTCCATTGCAACCACTTGAGATTCCGAAATGGAAGTGGGAACACATTACTATGGATTTTGTTACGGGTCTTCCCAAGGTTTCTCAAGGCATAGATGCGATTTGGGTTATTGTTGATAGATTAACCAAGTCCGCTCATTTCTTGCCGATACGTGAGACTTATTCCCTTGAACGTCTTGCTAGTATGTACGTGAACGAGATTGTGAGATTGCATGGCATGCCAGTATCCATAGTTTCGGATCGTGACCCAAGATTCACTTCACGATTTTGGGTTAGCTTGCAGAAAGCTATGGGCACGGATTTACGATTCAGTTCAGCATACCATCCTCAAACGGACGGACAATCAGAGAGGACTATTCAAACTCTTGAAGATCTATTAAGACTTTGTGTCTTAGATCTCAAAGGGAGTTGGGATAAGTACCTACCATTGGTGGAATTCTCCTACAACAACAGTTATCAGGCGAGCATAGGTATGGCTCCATTTGAGGCGTTGTATGGAAGAAAATGTCGTTCTCCAGTATGCTGGGACGAGGTGGGTGAAGCAACATTGTTGGGACCAGAGTTGGTACGCATTACTACAGAGAAGATCCAAACGATTCGACAACGTATACAAACGGCACAGGATCGACAAAAGAGTTATGCGGATCTTCATCGGAAGGACGTGGAATTTAATATTGGGGATCATGTATTGTTACGTGTTGCACCATGGAAGGGAGTTACAAGATTTGGGAAGAGAGGAAAGCTCAATCCAAGATTTGTTGGTCCATTTGAGATTCTTGAGCGAATAGGAAATGTGGCATATAGACTCGCATTACCTCCAAGCATGTCTCGTGTTCATAATGTTTTTCACATATCTATGCTTCGTAAATATGTTAAAGACCCGAACCACATTATTGAGTTAGAACCAGACGAGATAGCTGAAGATTTAACGTACGAGGAGGTACCTGTTAAGATCTTGGATAGGAAAGAGCATGTCCTACGCACGAAGGTTATACCACAAGTTAAGGTTTTGTGGAGAAACCATGCTATTGAAGAAATGACCTGGGAGTTGGAATCAGAAATGAAAGCGAGGTATCCTCACCTTTTTGAAACATCAGGTACGTACGTCAATTTCGAGGACGAAATTTCATAAGGAGGGGAGGTTGTAAGACCCCAACTTATTAATGAATAAAATCAAATTTTCTCTAAATATTATTGTGAATAATAAGGGGTTAATTTGATATAATACTTTGGTTATGGGTGAAATGTGCAAATTTTGCAAAATAAGCAAGTGGTTATAAAATATTTATTTTTGGTCGGTGAATATTCGGTTGGTCGTGGAATATTCTTGCTGTCGGGGAATATTCGTACGACGACGCAGCCTTGTGTGGGCCCCATAACGGAAAGCGATTGGATGAAGAAAACGACAAGTATAAGTTGTTTATAAATAACGGCGTAGTTGTTACCGTTAATACTGTTGGAATACCCGGTGGTTAAAATACAGTAGCACACGGTATTGCACCAATTATTGATTCTTACGTAAGAAGGCACTACTCAATAATTGTTACAGTAGTTATTATTCAATATTTTATTTTATTGATTCAATAATTGCTGCGTTGATATTTTATATTATTGTTGTTTCAATAATTGTTGCTGCACAGTATTTTCATTTATCAGATCAATAATTCATATTATTTGAATAATATTATTAGATAACATTATTGGCAATGTCTAGAAAGTTCTGTCTAAGGAGAGGTTTGGTCATCTAATTGCGCGCCAGTAAGGAGAAATCCTTATTGAAAAGCCCCCTCTTTCCTGGGAACGGCCTGGTTGTCATAAATGTGATTCTGTAATATTATTTGTGAATAATTAATTATTGATTCATATGATAAGGAAATATTTATTTTATGTGGATATAAATGAGGGATATATTTTTGTGGTTAAAAATGAAGGAGTTAATGTTGAGGTTTTTGTCAGTATTTTTGTCGGAATGGAGGTATTAAAAATCAGGGTTTTTGAGATAGTTTGCGGGGGTTATAATTTTTAATCCGACCGTTGGATCGTGGTAATTTTTGGATATGTTATACATATATAAGTTGAGTATATGTCCACAAATTTTGAACCGTTAAAAATGAACGTATGATTTATTATGAATTTTACAAGATGACTGGTTCAGAAATTGTTGAATTTTCGGAGTTTATCATTTTGATGGAAAATTCTAGAATTGGTGGGCCCCACTTGTGGTTGGTGAAGAAATGTGCTGAATTATATTTCAAATGTGGTAGGTGGGAATAGTAGCAGGTAAAGCCATCAGGTTGCAGGTCAAACCTACCAAAATTTTCCTATAAATAGAGGGCTAAGTTAGAATTGAAAATTACACCAGAAACAAGTTTTCTCTCTTTCTCTCTCTAGATTATTGAGTGTATTTTGTGAGTATTTAGATACTTTGAGAGTTTCTATTCATCAGAGCAAGTTTCTTTCAGCCTTATACCGGTATTCCGACCAGAAGTACTGATATTTTGAGGTAAGGGATATTATTTTCTTCTTAATGATATTATTTTCTTCAATATCATTATGCTGAAATATTGATATGAGTTTTTATCAAATTTGGAACTTTTTGTGTCGGGGTTACTATTCACGTATACGGTACTATTCACGTATACGACACTATTCACGAATACGGCACTATTCACCGAAAAATAAAATTTTTCCTTTTTGTCCAAGATGTCTATTATGGTTACTATCTTTGATTGTATCCATGTTTTGATCTTTATTTTTGAATTCTGCTTCACAATTGATTATTATGAAGTATTATTGATCTTGGATAAACTGTTATACGAATCCCTACTATTTGTCCTTCTGTCTCATTGGATTCGTTCTCTTTAAGATATTTTTCATCATCCTCAGTCCTAAATGATGATATTACTGAATATCTTTGGCCTGTAGTGCAAAGATGTATAATTACTTGATGAATATCTTTGGCCTGTAGTGCAAAGATGAACAGGTGTTGAGATGAACATGACCGACTGATGATACAAATGAATATCTTTGGCCTGTAGTGCAAAGATGAATATTTGGTTAAAGATGATTATTAATTGATGTTACAGGGATAAAATATTGATGATGGACTTTTAAATCTTAGAAGATAGTAGAATTCTTTCTCTACTTGACTCTTCTAATGGTTTGCTGTTTCCGCTGCAGTTGTTGATCTAAAACTTGTTGTCGATTATATTTTATCAGATTTTTCCCTGTTGAAGACTAACGATAATTTGTTGTATATTATCTTAGTCATAATATTCTTTACTGGGCTAGTTGAGCTCACCCTTTTCCTTTTTGTTCCATTTTTCTTCTCAGGAGGTGAGAACATAGCAGGATCTAGTCGGGGTATGGAGTGATGGTTCTAGAAAGATGTATTAGCAGTCCTCACTATTTCTGTAAAATAGTTTTTGAATAATTGTAATGAGGATTTATTTGAGTGTGGATATTGTCTAGAAGACAATATTTGTATTTAAACTCACAGTATGTGTTGTCGTATTTTGCACGACAATTGTATTATTGAAGTTGTAGTTTGCTTTCTGTACCATGTATTTGGCGACTCAGAATGGGTGTTGTATACCTATTCTGGGGGCGTCACAGTGATGGTTCAGGATAAATGTATTAGTAGTCCTCACTATTTTGTAAAATAGTATATCAATAATTGTAATAAGGACTCCTTTTGAGTTTGTATAATCTCTATTAGACTATATTTTTATTCAAACTCACAGTATGTGTCGTAGTATTTTGCACGATAATTGTATTATTGAAGTTGTAGTTGCTTTCTGTACCATGTATTTAGCGACTCAGAATGGGTGTTGTATACCTATTTTGGGGGCGTCACAATTTACTACCATTGTGAAGGTTGGATATGTTAAGATTTGATATGTTTCTAGTTCTTTTTGCTTTAGTTGGATATGCTTCATTCTTATTCCATCGACTGTTCCAGTAATTTTGGTTTTTTAAAATTTCTTGGGGGATCAATACAATGCTAAAATTAGATTTGAGGGCATGTTTTGGATGGTCAAGTACTCTGGTACAGAACATTTTTTGTGCTATAGATGTTGATGTAGTCGACGTATATTATTCATATGAGGGAGAAAAATAGGATTTTCCTGAATATATGGATGCAAACTCCTCTGAACCATTGTGATTTTTCAAAGCATTCGTTAATATCTTGATGTGCAATAGTAAAAGACACAAGTGTCCCCCTTCAACTTTCTTGTCTTGATTTCCTAGGAACTTCTAGTTTTTTGATTTTATTAATATTTCTATTGATTTCTGCTGTAAGACCCCGAATTTTATGAAATAAAAGTATTCAATTTTTCTATTCAGTAAATGGTTAAATTGATAAAATTTTAAAGTTATGGGTGAAATATGAAATTTTTTTTTCAAAATAAGCAAGTGGTTATAAAACAATCATTGTTGTCGGGGAATATTCGTTTGGTCGTGGAATATTCTTTCTGTCGGAGAATATTCGTACGACGGCACAGCTATTTGTGGGCCCCATAACGAATAACTGTCGGGTGAAGGAAAACGACAAATTTGAGTTTTTACAAATAACGGCGTAGTTGTTACCGTTAACACTGTTGGAATACCCGGTGGTTAAAATACAGTAATACGCGTTATTGCACAGTAGCACACGGTATTGCATAGTATTTTTGAAATTATTGATTCTTACGTAAGAAGGCACTACTCAAGAATTGTTACAGTAATTACTGTTCAATATTTTATTTTATTGATTCAATAATTGCTGCGTTGATATTTTATATTATTGTTGTTTCAATAATTGTTGCTGCACAGTATTTTCTATTATCAGATCAATAATTCATATTATTTGAATAATATTATTAGATAGTATTATTGGCAATGTCTAGAAAGTTCTGTCTAAGGAGAGGTTTGGTCATCTAATTGCGCGCTAGTAAGGAGAAATCCTTATTGGAAAGCCCCCTCTTTCCTGGGAACGGCCTGGTTGTCATAAATGTGATTCTGTAATATTATTTGTGAATAATTAATTATTGATTCATATGATAAGAAAATATTTATTTTATGTGGATATAAATGAGGGATATATTTTTGTGGTTAAAAAAAATGAAGGAGTTAATGTTGAGATTTTTATCCGTATTTTTGTCGGAATGGAGGTATTAAAAATCAGGGTTTTTGAGATATTTTGCGGGGGTTATAATTTTTAATCCGACCGTTGGATCGTGGTAATTTTTGGATATGTTATACATATATAAGTTGAGTATATGTCCACAAATTTTGAACCGTTAAAAATGAACGTATGATTTATTATGAATTTTACGAGATGACTGGTTCAGAAATTGTTGAATTTTTGGAGTTTATCATTTTGGTGGAAAATTCTAGAATTGGTGGGCCCCACTTGTGGTTGGTGTAGAAATATGCTGAATTATATTTCAAATGTGGTGGGTGGGAATAGTAGCAGGTAAAGCCATCAGGTTGCAGGTCAAACATACCAAAATTTTCCTATAAATAGAGGGCTAAGTTAGAATTGAAAATCACACCAGAAACATAAGCTTTCTCTCTTTATCTCTCTATATTATGAAGCATATTTTGTGAGTTTTTAGATACTTGGTGAGTTACTATTCATCAGTGCAAGTTTCCTTCAGCATCATATCCGATATCCAGTCAGAAGTACTGCTCTTTTGAGGTAAGGGATTGTAAGGGATAGTAAGGGATAGTAAGGGATTGTAAGGGATAGTAAGGGATAGTAAGGGATTTTAAGGGTTGTTATGATTTTCAGTTTCGTAATTTTTCTGATCTTCAAAAATTCTGGAAAAATTTGAAATGATATTTTGATGAGTTTTCTTGATTGTGTCCAAAAATGGTGATTTTTGGATGTATAGATTGAGAGTTATGAATTTTATGAGAAAAGACTATTTTAAAAGTAACCGCTTATAATTCCTTGTGGTTAACTCCAAAATTGATGAAATTTTTATTGGGAGTACATGTATATGATAGAAGTATACTCTGTAAATTTCAGAATTTTTAGACAAAAGTACAATTTTTGATAAATGTCTAAATATTCGGCTATTTTGGTCATATGAAAAATAGTAAATGACTTTTAAAAATTCTGAGAAAAATATATGTTCACTATGGGACTATATTATGCTAAATCCCAGAAAAGAAATATTTTTGGAACTGATTTGGTATTTTTCATGAAAATGGTCTAGTTATGAGTAAATGAATTAAATATGTTTTGTGAAGAAAGAAAATTAAAAATAGGATTTTATGGTTTTAGAATCCTATATATGATGTATATGCAGATTTTTGATGAGGGTTGTGCTCACCCTTTTGCTTCACAATTCCTTTCAGGTAATAAGAGTGTAGCTGGGTCTAGCGGGGGTAACAAGGGAATAGAACGGTGGCCATCATTTAGTAGTTATATTTGGTGAAGAAAATAGGGTGAGGCGAACCCAACGTTGGAAGGGTGTTTTGTCACTATCATACAAGATGTCTAATGACATACAACCTCGTGTCATCATAAGACATGATTGTGCACATCCGCTTGCCGAGTATATCTACAAGCACTACCTATATAATCTTGGTGTTTGTTTGAAGTATAATTCTCAGTTAGATACAGTGGAGATAATGATAAGTCAAGAGAAGACTCACCATTGGGAAGAATATGATAGTAATCTTCTCGTTTTTCTTTGGGGTCTATTGGGTCAACCAAGGATAATTCTGTGGCCATATGATATCTATCATAACCTAGACGCATGTCCTCCCATGTACGAAGGTTTCCTTGAGCACTTCCCAAAGATTCTAGTTTCAAAAATAATTTTTGACTGTACCTTTATGTAAGGTACCTTTGTGAGGTGCTGATATATGATGGTGTCCAATGTCACATTTGGTATATATTTGTATCCAAACTCACAGCATATGTGTTGTTGTATTTTGCACGACAATTGTTGTAATAAAGTTGTAGTTGTTTTCTGTACCATGTATTTGACGACTCAGAATGGGTTGGGTGGAATGAACCTATTTTGGGGTTGTCACATCTGCACCAATGATCTTCTTGTCGTCTCTAAACTTCATTATATAAAGAATTCACATAGTTTTCAGGTTGCTAAGAAACAATAATACCTTGGGGCATAACTGCAACAGAAGGGTGCTACAATCATATGAAGTACTAGTTAAAAGATTAATCCCCCCACCCCGACCCCCTTTTCCTTTTCTAACTTTAATGACTATAGTTATAGATACTTTTAAGTTTCAGTTGGAGTTGGGAATATGATTGTGTTGTCATATTTCATATTAAATTTCAGTTTGTTATATTAGTTTGCCAATGTTCATTGAACAGAAGAATTTTGTTGTGTTAATGAGATAAATGGTCATGATTAGCTGAAATCATCTCCACTATGTATAACAATAGCTAGCCTACAACGAACTTGGTAACTTCACTATGTTTGATCTGACAAATGGTCATGATTAGCTGAAATCATCTCTGTCAGGAATAAGCATGTGAATGATATTCCTATTTACATATGATTTGATTGTGATATATATATGAATGAATATGCAAGTATGCTTGCATTAAGAAAAGCTGTAAAGTCCTTTGATAGATAATAGAAACATGTGTACAAGGACTTAGAACGAATTGATTAAATGTGTTAGGTTGATCCTACATAAGCAAAACAGCTAAAGTCCTTAAAAAGAAATGATGTACAAGGACTATAAATATAGAAAGATCAAGCATGTTAGGCTGATCTTATGATGTAATAGATAGGCTTGTCTGATCGTCGAGCATTGCACCAGAAATCGTAGTCTGCCAGGAGAGTCAAAAAAACTCGGGAGCTATCGAGGCAGAATCGTAGTCTGCAAGATAGTAGATCTCAGAGTTCGTAGACTTCCAGGAGAGACGAGGAAGGATCATAGTGTGTCGAGAAGAACTTCATCGGAGCCGTAGTCTGCTGAGGAAGTCATGTTCAGAATCGTAAAGATAGCCTGCCTACGAGCCGACCGAGCATCTGCCAAAGCCAAGTTAAGAATCGTAGACTACACCCGGAGTCGTAGAGTCTACTGATGCCGAAGCCAAATCAGGATCGTAGACTACACTCGAAGTCGTAGAGTCTACTGATCATATCTGAGGCAGAGATCGTAGTCGAGCAAGATCAGATGAAGACAACGAACACAAGGACAGAAATCGTAGTGTGTCAAGATCTGATCTCGGAATCGTAGTGTCTGCATAGCCGAAGCTGAATCGTAGAGTGCAGAACTAAGACTTCAACAGATGTGCTCACAACGCCAAGGCAGAATCGTAGTGTCAACACAATTCTCAACAAATGAGCACTCCCAGAATATCCAAAGGAATGAAGCCTCTGGTCTAAGCTGCAATGTTACATCCAACCTGAAGGAAACTAGAGAGCACTCAACGAATGGCATACAAGCTAATTAAAAATCTAAGCACCAACCCAATCAGCATTCAGATTGAGTTGCGAAGCCATTTGAGATGAAGT
The DNA here is from genome assembly GCA_016801055.1 of Panax notoginseng. NCBI lineage: Eukaryota > Viridiplantae > Streptophyta > Magnoliopsida > Apiales > Araliaceae > Panax > Panax notoginseng. The sequence goes on along the minus strand of CM029021.1, from coordinate 3,065,475 downwards.
CTTCCACAAGTTGATCAGGAGAAGACTTCAGTAACTGACTAAGGAAAGTCAGCAAGTGCAGTAGCTGTCAAGAAGACAGAAGACGATGATCTTGGAAGCAACCAGGATCGTAGTGTTTGCCACACAAAGAAGGAACTGATAGAGTATACCCAGAGATACCGGCCAGCCTCTGAAGATCAACGCTAAAGTGATTAAGCATTGGGTCAGTCCATTGATGATAAGTGAACGGGAGATCACAAGGAGAAAGCGAGCTGGACATACCATAAATCTGAAGTGTCTTGCTATTCAGAAGGGACCAGAGCAAGGAGTCAAGCCATTAGTATCTGAGATCAGTTGAGGCAAACAGAAGTGTTGAAGCACTACATAAAAGAAGGAAGAGGTTTTCCACATTGAAGATTCAATGAACACTCTTCGTGATCGTAGTGTTAGCTCTACCAGTCAATAAGCAACATTCAACAAGACACTACGATCAGGTCCAAGACGGCATGCATCAGAATCATAGAGTTCGGTCATCCAAAGATTGAAGCATTGACAACGGTTCAATCTGAAGAGTGATATTCGGACAAGAGCTTATTGAGAGTATCGATGCAAAAGGACAACCTCTGATCGAGAATTCAGAAGGAGGAAATAAAGTCGTCGACCTGCCCAAGACATTAAAGTGACATCTCTGATGGGATAGGTGAAACAGTAGACTACAGTGTCAAAAAGTCATGTCATGTCACATCTGCAGTCTGCACCAAACAACTCGATATCTGTAAAGCAATTTGAATAACTCCCAACGGCTACATTCCAACGGGAAGATTGCAAAGAAGTATAAATCAACAAGAGCTTCAAAGATCAAAGGTTGCTGGAGTTGCTAATTTTGGAGAGATGGTGGACTGATCTAACCAACGTAAATAGTGAGTGACCAATGAAGGTCTGAAGGCTCACTCGACGATCCACCAAGAACACTTAGAGACAGAAAAAGAAAGAAGTAGAAGTGAGAGTTCTACAATATAGAAGTGAGAGTTCTACTACAAGAAGAGTATTCTGAATTGCCGAGAGAAAGAAGAGCATCAACGTCATCTTGATGTCCATCATGGAAAGACTCTAAGTACCAGAGAGAAGAGCCTACAGTCATCTTAGCAAGTCCATCACGAGAAGGCATCAAGTATCAAGAAAGAAGATCACCAACGCCATCATGGTGGCAAGCATGAGAAAGTTTCTAAGTACCTAGCAGAAGAGCTTACAGTCATCTTAGAAACCCATTATGTGCAGCCATCATGTATCAAGAGGAATGATCTTCAAGGCAGTTCATCAAGGGATCATCAGAAGTGGTTGAGTAACTGAAGAAGTTGAGCATCATGCAACACTCAACTGCACTTCAAGGATGATCACGCAAAGCTGCTAAGTACAGAAGATGTTAAGAGCATAAAGACATCTTAGCAGCTCAGCAGTAAGTCCAACAAACAAACAAACAACTCAACAACAAGAAGCCAGGACCTGAGGGGTCCTTGTCCGGAGGGACTAAATGAAGTTCCAAGCCTGCTGGGCTTGAAGAGTTCCTAGGGAACTAGAGAAGTTCCTAGGCCGCTGGCCTTGAAGAGTTCTTAGTGAACTGAAGTCCCAAGGCTGCTGGCCATGAAGGAATCTTAGTGATTCAGGGTGCTGCCCTTCCTTAGTGAAAATCCTGCTAGTTGAAAGCAGAAGAGTGGATTACGAGCTTGAGTCTCTGAACCACTTAAAATCTATTGTGTCTTTTACTTTATGTCATTTACATTATGCACTGAACTGATATAACTGCTATGTATGTTTTAACTGCTTACAACCGAACTAACTCTAAGAACAATGTGTGTTTGATTATGAATATATCAATGAAGGGGATCTTTTACTTATTCCGATGTACTTGAAAAGATTCTTATGTGTGTCATATGCTAAATCATTAGTAATACAAAATAGACGAGAAAAGTATTTGAAATTAAAAAGGATCTATTCAACCCCCCCTTCTAGATCTATTGTGTGCCTACTGGGAACTAACAATCTCCACTAAGAATGTTTCGTTGTTGTAATGATTCTTATTATCTGTTTTCAGGTATTCTATGAAACAATCAAAACTTTTGTTGAAAAAGGAGTTAGAGCATGTGATGAAGACAGGGCACACAATGTGTTCGGCGAAAATATGCAAGCCTTTAATTTTCCTAACAATGTTGAAGATTTTTACTCACTGCTTGATGGTATGAGAAATAAAGGCCTTCGCAGCATTGTTGGCATACTGACATGTGGCTCAATTAAATTTGAGAAACTAGTACTAGCATTGATCATCAAGCAGTTCTCCTTTGTGTATTTGTATCAAAACTGACTAGCAGCTCAGTTAGGCAAATGTGCCATGGACTTATTTATACTAATCTAGTCAGGATCTGTGGTGGCCAATATTTAGCTATGGTTGAGGCACGACAAAATTATGTGTTCTTGCTATGATGATTCGAAAATGTAGTTTTGATTTTTGAATTATCGATCGTTATTGTATGACCAATGTATTAGGCACTATAACACATTATTGTATAATCTCTGTTGGTTTTGAAGTTTTTTTCCTTTTAATTTTGCTGCAATTTATGGTGTTATTTTGTAAGGTTAACAAGTTCCATGGTTACAATGTACCAACTCAATTTATGTTTTTCTGTTTTACTTTCAACATTGCCCTTACCATTACAGCAGCTTCAGTACATAAGTAGCTGCACATTGTGAAATTTCAAATTGGCGTAGAGAAGCATATAGACATTCCCTACCCATCATAGTACTTGATGCACCTTATGAATGAAGAACAGGTCAGCAATAATCAAGACAACCAAACATAGTCTTTAAAGCCATCAGATCAACTACTTAGATATATTACAATGCAAAAAACGGTCATTGACTATTGAATCAAAACAAGGGCATAAAATACAGGATAAAGCAACGTGCAATATCTTTGTTTCATTACAAATATAAAATGATTCTAAAACACTAAACAGAATTTACAGAGTGCAATATCTTTGCTTCATTACAATCTATTCATTATATTTAAAATAAGGACTTCACACAACCTAACTATTCCATCTCCCAAATTCTAATTACAAATTTTTCCTATTTAAGCATCTTCTTGCACAGAGATGGTTCCAAAGAAATTCCAAAGTAGCAAAATTAAGGAAACTCATATGATTATCAAGTAAATACTATGTTTGCATCTATTATTTTGAGCTTCATTTTCAAGAGCCATCAACTTCCTCAACAAACCAGGAATCACTTGAATTGCTTTCGGCTGCATCGGAGGATCATACCACATGAAATACCCGCAACCATGAGGCTGTCAAAAAAGAATTTTGACTCAGAACAAACTTCATATCAAAGGAAAAAAAATTACTTACTCTTGCAGTTTAACATCTATAGAATCGACGACCAGGATTCAAATTAGTCCAAGAAGTTATCAACATAGTCGGGCGATGACAATTGCAGTGATTAACTGCGGCTATTTAAGTTGACTCTTTCCGGTGTTGGGGATGTTGTGCATGCAACATAATCAAAATAAATCAAATGAACAAACAAAAGAATATACACTTGATCATTTATTGCTTGTTGTGGATGTCTATATGAAGATAATGAATCACCACTCAATGTACAATATTCTTTCTTTTTTAACATCACAGAAGAGTTTAGGCAGGTAAAATAAAATGTCTCCTCATTGTTCAAGTGAGTTGCAGGTAAAGTTAATTTATGCATGAAACAAGGCCTACTTTATATATATATATATATATATATATATATATATATATATATATATAAATAAGAAAATGAAATCCACATATATAACATACCCAAAAAAAAGACTTGAATAGCATATTAGACTTATAAATATACTGTGCTTCATGTGGGCTCTGACTGTGGCCTTAGGACTATCGACATTACAATATACTCAAACATCAAGTTTCAGAAACACCATGATAGTTGGGGTATCTCTGTTCCTTGTTTCTCCATCCCAGCATATTTTCAACAGCATCAACCAGAATTAATCTGGATTCTGCCTAGTTACTTTCTTCCTTATTCAGCAGCATCAGATGGACAAGTCCACATTGCTAGTAAACAAGTAAGTCATTATCATTTGTTTTTCATTGTTAAAAATTCTCAACATCACTAATTTTCTTTTCAGACACTATAATCTGAAATTATTTCATTCTGGAAATTGTATAATTTTTCGTTTACAAATGAGCTTGTTGAGAGAGAGAGGGAGAGGGAGTTCATTTTGTTTCCAGCCAGAACAATCACTAAGTTACAAGCATTCTTTCAAATGGTTGAAATGTAAAACAATTAAGAAGAACAAAGGAGGTGAAGCTGTTAAGAAAATTGATGACCTTAGGCATTTTTCTTATTAAATTATCTTGTCCTTAATTAATTCAATTCTTTTCAAATTGTACTCCAAAAAAATTTCATCTACTACATGGTTTATCAGTTGCCTTGAAATCGAAGTGGGAGTTTGTTAAGAAAGTGATATCACATAACTGATCGTCAAAAAGTGGTACCTAAATTTTTTTCCTAAAAAAATTCATTATCACATAGTAAATGCACCTCATCACAAAAACAAATGTGTAACAATGCCAGTCCAACACACATCTAATGTAAACCCTGTTCAACACACGGCCTGTCACCTGTGCATCTCTTTCTTTTTGCTCTTCAGTTCTATCCAAAACTTGTAAAAACAATAGAGGGAAAGAAGATTAAAATTTAGAAAGTAAAGCAAAGAACACACAATAGTCAACACCATAAAAAATAATATGAAACAACATAGCAAGCGATGCATGACATGGACGAAATCTTGGAAACAGAAAAAACTTCTAAAATACTGATATAACAAATGTTATCTAAAATACAAGTTTTTGTTATATTATACAAAAATAGAACACATTTGTATAAGTTGTCCAAATGATCCTCTTGAAACTAGGATCCATAATAACAATACGGTCAATTTGTCCTCAAAAGCCCTTCCCCTCTCAAATTTTTTTCAAAAGAATGTCCTAAATCAATCTCCTATAGAATTTCCCCAACTTTTTTCTTTATCTTGTTCATCATTTCAAGTCACCTCTCTCCATTGACATAATAGCAAGAATAAAGAAACAAGAATAAAGTTTTGAAACTATAATCTAATAACAAAGCTTAAAGAAAGAACCAAATAGATAGAAAAGGAGAGTGAAAATGGATATTCATTGACATAGTTAATAAGAGTTAGAACAAGACTAATAACTAGTAACTTGTGTCAACAACTTTAAGCCCATTCGGAAAACAGAGTTTCCCAAATCTTAGTAAATACTTCAATAATAACCCTATGATGAGAAATGGAGTCAAAATTCATACATTTTCTGACAAAGGAACTCACAGTGGCACAAGGAGATCGAAGTGAGGGCTTCCGATTCTAGGGTTTGAGGGGATCTAACTGAGATTTCAAGGGCTTCGATTTTCTGAAGCCCAAGTTGAAGATTCGGAACGGGGCTTCGATTTTCTGAGCAGCAATCGATTTTTCGTGAAGGTTTGGAGGTCCTCTCAGTCGAAATACCAAGTAGCGAGGAGAGAGAATATTTTGAAAGAAAAACAAAGAGCGGTATATATAGTCATGCTCGTAATGCCCTGAACGGGGCCATATATATATATATATATATATATATATATATATATATATATATATAATGGATCCAGTCCGGACTCGGATCGGAGTAAAATTGGTGTAATTTAGATATATATAATAAAATATGTCTGTATATTAATAAAATATAGGATTCTGGACTGGATCCGGACTCTCTATATATATATATATATGTATGTGTGTGTCCGGACTCTCTCTCTATATGACCGCTAGTTGCTAGCTATAACAGAATAATTCCCTGTGACAAACTCTGGCTAGCTAAACTAGGCTGCTGCTTTCTGTAATAAGCATGCTTTCAGAATAAAAGTGCAAGTTGCACATGTGCTGTAATATTTGACTCGATCACAAGAGTAAAGAGGAGGACCCATTGAAATAAGTTAATAATAGTACCCTCCATACATATGTTCACGTACACACACACACACAATATAATGGTATCGAACTCGAGAAGGAATTGGGATTTGTATTCAACAACTAGACACACCACAGTGGGCATGCATTTAAATATGAGCAGCTAGTGATGGCATTTACGTAGTGTGCGTGAAGTTTCTAGCCATAGCCGTATCCATAAGCCACAGCCACCCTAATTATAATTAATCAATTTCAGGTAACAAACAGGTTGAGCCCCAAAAGTAGTTAATAAATGAAGATGTATTCGTCCAGTTTGATGAACAATTTTTCCAAAAGGTTTTATTTGTTTTACCACCTCCCACCGTTCTGCAAATTTTAAATATATCAAGGATGTAATTATGTTCTATGTTTATCCCTAGGATCCTATTCAAGTTACTCCAACTTCAAATCAAAATGCATCCGAAACAAACTAACGGAAGAAACAATTAGACTTTCTAGCTACTCAGCAATGTACCCACCAAGAATCTACACTAGTAAATACCAAAATTCTACCGGACTGAAACTATTAGCACTTTGGGGGTCTGCCAAGTTCTATAATGCATCAAAAAGCTTCAGCTGATGAAGGGTTCAAATTGAGAATGCAGAATATATCTTATTAGATGCGATAGTCTTAAGTTTCAAATAGCCCCACCATCTCAGCATAGAAATTATTAGCACTCATATAGTCATATCTGAGGCAAAGACCATGTAAATATCTGCAAACTTGAGAAATAAAGAGAAAGTTGTATAGCATACAAGACGATCAATAAAAAAGGCTCAGCCAAGAATAAAAGCCCATTCTGCAGGCCAATTTCCCTAACCATAGAACGTCTAACCTTTTGACCAAACACTAACCTTAAACAGTTCCTACTTCAGTCATCAAAAATAAGTGACAAACAAGAATGTACGAGACTATCTTAACCCTACCACCACTATCAACTAAACTAAACTGATATAGCAATGCCAGCCATGATTTGCAAGTCAAAAAAGAAAAACAATTACCAAAAACATGGCTAGCCATATTCTTTTTAAAAAAATTTATATAGGCATCAGCCTTTAAATCCTCTCCTCCGTTTCTTTCCGCTCTTTGCCTCACTTTCTTGCGCCTTAGATATTTCTGGTGATTTCCCCTTCACAGTGTCTGGTGTTTTGCCAGAGTCAGATGACTTTCCCTTTGTATTATCAGCTTCTTTCATCTTGGATGAACTAGATTTAACCTTCCCCGTGCCATTGGATTTGTTGCCACTTTGGGGGGTTTTACCCTTGGTCTTGGTGACTGCCTTTGGAGTTTCTTGATTGGACTTGGCAGAGATCTTTGGCATGCTACCACCACCATCTTTGGATTTGATCGCTGCTCTCGACACATCATCAACAGACTTACCATCACCTCTCAAATTATCCGTAGATTTATCAGTAGGCTTGGATGTTTTATCTTTCGATTTGCTATCCACTTTCCTATCATCAACTTTAGAAACAGATTTTGTAGGTGTGCCTTTTGATTTGCTGGAAGCAGCAGCTCCAACTCTGGTGACCATCAATTATACTTTCAAATTCCATGTTATAAGTACAAAAATACATCTCATTGCATCAACAACAATAGAATACAGATTTCTATCTAAATAAAAATCGAGAGCATAAAAGTAACAAACCGTTTAGGTGAAACATCCATCTGCTTTTGCTTAGGCAACGGTTCAGAATTTGTTTTAGCTTTCTTCTTTTTATGCTTGCTAATAAGAAAGAAGAAACAAAAACCTCTATTAGAATTTTAAACATTCCTAGACAACAAAACCAAATGCCATTACATGTAAAACACTGACATGTCTACTACAATGGTCTTTGAGACCATATAGTCCCTCAAATCTAGAGTTCAGGGATTTGAAATGCAAAGAGCAACATAGTAGACTACTAATACTATCTACTTGTACTACTTAACAAATTTGAAGTACTCAAAACATATTATCAATGTTGACCAATAAAAGCTCTTTTGTGTTGGTTACAAGTTACAACAATTAATCGTTTACCCTTTTCCAACAGGTCAATTCTGCGTTTGAAAAGGTCAAAGCATAATTCTTTTTCCTTCAGTTTATATACGAAACAACATTGAAATTTTGTATGAAAGACTAGTTATCCCTGACGTGGGGTTGTGCCAAAAAAGTAATTTTACCCTCTTTTCTATCTCATCATCCTTTTTTCTGAGATTTTTTTAAGTCAAGTTTGTGCCTCATTCATGCATGCTTTTATAAGGGTACGATCACATAGCCCATTCACACTGTTATTAAGACTTATTAAGAACCCTATCAATTTGAGGTCCCTGTTCCTTGCCAGGACCTGCTTTATACATTAATTGATTTTACAGATTGGCAAAGATCATGGACACACGATACCTAGGCAAAAATCAAAAAATATACTTGGCACTTGCAGATGAAATTTGATAGAAATTAGAAATTGTACCCATACTTGGGGTTGTGAGTTCAACTCAACAACTTCATATTGATATAGAGATATCTCAAGTTCAAATACATAACCAAAAAAACCAAATCTTACGTTTTAGAGGAAGATTCTTCTTCATTGGCTTCTTCCTGTCAAGAAGATCTATCGTTAAAAATACAAACATGAATCAACGAAAAGAAAACTATGTACATAACAGCCAGTAAATCACCTGCACGGTTTCATCTTCGACATACTCCCACTTTTCCTTCTGCAGAACTAATATTTCTTCATCGCCATCAGTATATAATACCTATTGCAGATGACAAAAAATGAGGTACAATTTATCAGCTCTTCTAGACAAAAAATAAAAACATATAACAGGCAGCACTAGATAACAGCAATGAAACTACCGATACTTAAATGGTTCCTACCTTATGCTGATTCGTATCAGGATAAAAGGAATGAATAACACCTTCATAGAACCTGCAAAAATGTATATATATTAGACAGTAGACACTACATGAACATTATAGTTTCCTCTTAAAACTTAAGATTCCTTCATGGAAGGTGCTGACTCTACAAACAACATACAGATAAAAAGACCCTACAACTTTAGTCAATAACCAATCCAGAAGTTGACATTACAAGACTGTTGGAATTTCTGGTTTATAGTGCAACACTTGGGTGCCTTTTCTAACCAGCATTTTTCAACAAAATTTCTAAGTTTATTTATCGAAATACTAAAAATACATAATATAAGGTTGTAATTTGATAAAGAATGGATTTATGGAAAAGAAAAAAAGTATCACCATTACAAATACATTTCACAGAAGAACGCACCGGAAACCATGATGAAACAGAATTCAATAAAATTTAAAGAGGAAATTGCAAGTGACCATAATTCTTTGAAATGAGATAAAGGACTTTTTTTAAAAAAAAATACCTCATAATCCACTCAAAGGGAGGGCATATTGTGAATGAACAGGATATAAATCGAAAATTGAGATACAAAGAAGAAAATTCACAATGTACCAGTTAAATATTATCTCCAAAACATAAAGTACTTACGCACGATCTTTTGGCCACCAAACTTTAACCTTGGAACCAACTAGGTTCCCTTCATTCTCTATATCTCCAGATACCTGACATGAAAAAATAGTCATCTAATAGATGTTCATCATAAAAATTAACGCGGATGTTGCATCAAGGAATTTAATTTGAGAAGTGTCTACGGATCATGAAAACTACTTCTAAGGTATGGTAGGAACTGGAAGGAAAAAAAACATAGAACTGGACCTTGTCAAAGGATGATAACAAGACATCTTTGCCCGGTGTTCGCTTTCTCTTCGAATTCATTTTAGGTTCTTCCAAGCGGTCTTCATCTTTAACTAATTTTGGGGAAGATACCATATCCTACACGATTCACAACAAAATGTCAGAAGAAAACTAGTAATTTACATACAAGCAGCAAAATAATAGTTCAAACAAAATTGGAAAGTACCTGGTCATCATCTTTAGCATGAGACTTCGATAAATCTTTCTCTCTTAATTCCTTTCCACGTCCTCGGCTTTTCTTATCATTCTTCTTCGATGAAGCTTTATCCGAATCACTGTCATGTCCCTTCTTACCTGATTGCTTCAGGGATTTCCCCCTGGCCCTGGGCCTGCTTGTTTCCCCCTTCTTACTTGATTGCTTCAGTGGTTTTGCCTCCAAATCACTTGCATCCCCCTTCTTAGCAGACTCTCTCAGTGGCTTTGCCACTGAATCACTAGTAGTCTCACCTTCAGATTTGGATGTACCTCCTCCAGTCACCATCTTCTCCTCCTTGGTAATGCGAGCAGTTGCCTTCTTTCCCGAGCGCCTCTGTGGTTTAACTTCCGAATCACTGGTTCCATCAGCTACCTTCGCCAAAACAGGATCCACAGATGGTGCATCTTCTTGAGCCAAGTTCTTTTTCTTCTTTCCGGAACTCCTCTGTGGTTTGACTTCCAAATCAATGGTTCCACCTACAACCTCTACAGAAACAGGATCCACAGATGGTGCATCCTCTTGAGCCAAGTTTCCTTTCTTCTTTCCAGAGCGCCTTTGTGGTTTAACTTCTCCATCAGCTACCTTCACAGAAACAGGAACCACAGATGGTGCAGCATCTTCTTGAGCCAAGTTCTCTTTTGTCTTTTCAGAGTGCCTTGGTGGTTTAACTTCCAAATCACTGGTTTCATCAGTTACCTTTGCAGGAACAGGATCTACCGATGGCGCATCTTCTTGAGCTAAGTTCTCTTTCTTCTTTCCCCATGCAGCCTTCTTAGGAACACTCTCATCGGGAACACTTTCACTCGGGGACAGATAAGCAACATTTACAACACTGTTTAACGCTTTTGGTGAAGAAATCTGTGTCTCGTGCTCTCTCTTTTTTTCTGAAGATGCCCCTGTATCAACATGTTGATCCTCACCACATGAAGTATGACTATCCTTGCTATCACTCTTTTGAGGTTGTGACAGTTTCAAAGCTTCTTTGTCACTCGTCTTTTGACCAGTAATTTCAGCTTTTTTTTCGCGATCAAGATGTGAAGAATCAGAAGTTTCTGTTGAATTGAGTACAGAGTTAGGTTTCCTTCCTCTTCTCTTAACAGTTTGTTCTGGCTTTGATTCTGATTTGGCAAACTTTCCAGCATCTGAATCATCAGTGTTCACTTTGTTTGTCAAATTAACATCCAAGGATTCACTAGAAAAATTACCCTCATCAGGCTTCTCTGAAGACTCGGGAACGACTAATGTCCCTTCATTCCCAATTCCCGTCATTCCACTACTCGTAACTGACTTCAAAGATGTCTTGGCCTCGGCACAAACCTCTTTAAGAGAAGCCTCTTCTGTAACATCTTCTTTCGCAACCTGATCAAAAGAACAATCCTAATAATTAGATTACATTCGGTGCAATAAATTCTGATGTACGAAGCCAATACTATAGAAAGGAATAGAAAATAAACAAACAGCATATACAATACCAAACCAGAGGACTTACCTGGGCTGTATCATTTGAAGATGCCGTGTTTAACTTCCTATCATCAACCTGAAAGATGACTTCAGGAAATGACATTATTAAATAGGGGAGTAACAGGAACGATAAATATATATAATACCATGTGATATAAAGAGTATACAAAAAGAATAGAAATATAAAACCTAAGACATAATGATAGTAATGAGAGGGAAGGAAATAGAAGGGCAGGAAAGAAATTGAAGTAGTGACATGCCTGAGCTGCTTCTTCTGTGAATGTCAGCTTGCTCTCTGCAGCCTAAACACATTAATACAGAATTTATGAAGCCACACCAGACCTTTGTTTTAATTTTTGCAAGTTAAATCAGACTTCTTTAAATAGTAGCAGCAGATTGTGGCTGCATCTCACGCAAAAGCTATTTTTCGTTGATTTAAGAATCTTATCCCCCAAGAGTTGTTCACATTCATACAAAATCCCCCGCCCTCCAACCAACCCATGAAAAACATGCAAATGCGAGCACGCACACAAAAAAAATCAAAAATCAAACGTCTAATCCAACAAAGTAGGAAAATGAATTGGATTCCAAATTAAATGAAAGTAATGAAACGTGGTGCAGTTAAGGTTAAAACTTATGTGGCACATTAAGATCTTAAACTGCCAATAATACTTCAGCACAAGATCTGAATTAGGTGAAAATATTGAGACAATGCTATTTCAAATGTCTAGAAAAAAGTAATCTGTGTTGTGGGACAATCAACGCATAATTCATGGCCAACATATCGAACACTCAATAAACATAACTATGCAGTCTGACGGAAACAGGATAAGAACACTGTCAATTGGAACTACAAATAAGATAAAATAAGCAGAATGGCATAACAGAACAACAACTGTAGATTGAAGCTAGCATCTTCAGAACGGAAGAAAGCATACCAACTGCTCTCCATTACCATTGCCATCATTATGCTCAACTGCACCAGTTGTTCCTTCGCATATTGAAGTAACAACTATACCATAATCATCTAAAGAAACACCCAAGGATTTTACAGCTTGTGCCAGGTAAGGTTTAATCTTAACTGCACACTTTTCAAATACTTTCTCTCCCAATTTACGGGCAATGGTTGGGATTTCCTGAGAAACAAACTGGGCTGATCAGTGACATTGATGAGAAACAAATAAATAAAAAATAAGGCAATCTGCAAAACTGTCCCCTGGTGATTGTTCACCGACTACTCATTACTGCAATGTGCGCTATGATGTTCCAATTTTTGCAAAATCCTCCACCATCTATCCAATTTTTGAAAATATGTCATCTCTTCCTATTAAATTGTGTGCAAATCACAAAACTGTGACCCAATTTAAGGGCTCAGCAAACATGACCCAACTTAAGGGTATTTTGTCCACAAATGTGACCCAAGTTTCCCTTTAATTGGAGGGAAGCATGTAACTTTATTGTGTGGACAGAAATATCTTTATTTTTTACATGGGATAATTCCCCAAGTTATCGACAGAGAGGAGAGAGGAGAGAGGAGAGAGGTAAGAGGTGTCAGAATAATTGAAGATATAGTGGAGGAAATTGCAAAAGTTGAAACATCATAAAGCACATTGCAAAAGTGAATAAACAGACAATTTTGCAAATTGCCCTACAAAATAACCTATATATCAAATAATAGTTGACCTCATTGTCCCTCTTTACACTAGCCAGTATGGTTGTTAGTAGCTCAAGAGAAACATCTTCACTTTCTTCTAGTACAAGAGTCATGATTGTTTCCATTGACGTAAAAACATTTTCTGGATGATAATCTCTGAAAGTTTAGTGAAATCACTCATTTAGCTGTTGGAGAAAGGAAACGATGTACAACTTTCTTTGTCAAAATATTTCTAGCAGTTGATACTTAAATTATTATAAGACACCTTATTATGTATATGGCATTAAAAGTTGTAGGCATGATAAATACTATAGTTAACTCCCTAACATCCGCTGAATGTATCATCATGTGGCTTGTATAACTATCAACCATAGTCATCAAGTCGAACCGAGTCGGTGGCGGGAGCTTAATCGACTAGGCAACTAGGCGCATGACTAGTCGCTCATAAACATCAACAAGTCATTTTCTATGTACATTTTATACATGTAAAATTTTATACATATATTTTATTTCAGTTATATTAAATACAGAAGAAATTGCTCACATATATATTAGTATTCACAAACAATACTCTTAAATACCATCAAACATTTAACATTTATATCTCATTTACAAATAATACATATTTATATGAACAAGATCGAGAGGCAGCGTTGACAGCCGACACAAACTATAGCGTTGATGGTACACCGTGGCGCTGACGATGGTGATCGACTCCGGCAATGGAAGCTTGCGACAGCAATAATCTCTTCTTTTCTTCTCCCTTTCTTTTCTTTTTCCTTATTTTTTTCCTTTTCCAGATCGTGCTCCTTGAAAGGTAGTCGTCAAGGAGACCCAAGAAGACAATTTCCTCACCTAGTCGCACGACTTAGTTACTTCACCCAAGTCGATCGTTTGACTTGCTGCTGTGCTAATCGTTGACTAGGTAACAACTTAATAACTATCCTATCAACTATGCCTCACACGAGATCATGCTAATCATATGCGAGAAAAGAATTAAAAACAAATACACAAGTGATTGTGCACCTGCGAAAATACAAATCAACAGATGATATAAATATTAGTGCACAAAAGTAAAAGCTTATAGATTATCGCATATACCGAAAGTCCATATCATGCTATTCATATATAAGAGCCAGGAAAGATTTACAAAAATGAAGAAAAGAAAAGTGGAAAAAAAACATCAGAGAGAATGATGATTGATTCATTAATTCCAACACATTGCATCTTTTATTTGTTAAGTTTGGGTGGGGGTGTCCAATAAACGCAAGTACCTTATCGAGTTTAGAAAGTGCTGGAACATCTCAACAATCAGTCCATCACATTCCAGATCTAGCATGACAACACATGACCTGACTTTGGCAACCGTTTCAAGAATCGAGGCTCGCTTGTTATACGATCGACTGGACTTGTCAGACAAGTTCTCAAAGGATGATACGATCAGCTGAAACACGTCCTGCATACCATAGATAAAGAGGTTAAAAAGTGGGGGAGCAAAACCAAAGAAGAAATATATACCCGCATACCTTCATCTGGTCGTCATTGTATGGGGCTTCTGGTGCCGTAATTCTAGTGATCTCGCTGATGCAAGATGCAATTGCAACTTTGACATCAACATCTGAATGCTTTAGAAGTGGTTCCTCAAGCAATGCTATCATGGATGGAGAATATGCATTTTGTATTGGTTTGGGAGGTGACTGCTCCACCTTAGACAGAAGATTATTGACTTGCTGAAAGAACATAGGGACAAAAAATTTGTTTGAATGTACTTGGTACCAATATATCAACTAAGATGAATATACCATCCAATCATGCAAATTATCTTCCATGTAACAAAAAGGTAAAAATATTTTTACATCCATTCCCCTATGTTCACTGATAACGTGCATTCACATGATGACAAGGTCATAGTTATGCTTTGGTCAAGGAGCTATGATTTTAACCATTAAGAGTCAGACTGAACACTAGCCCCAAAGATTCAACATCAACAAGCTTTCCTTTCTCTCTCTCTATATATATTTTTTGGATAATGTTCCGGGGGTTGGAGAGAAAGAATAATATCACTGTACTCGAAGCTTTTATTCATCAAACTATAAAGTGGTCCAAGCATGAAAGCACAAAAAAAAAAATAACAAATAACATTATCTTAGACACACATTAAAGAGACATTAATGCCTTCAGAACATCAATGAACAAGCACATAACATGAATTTGGTTCTCCATTAGATGTTTAATCAAGAAGGAAGTTGACTAGTTAAAATTTCTTTTCTTGGCTTCCAGAAGTGATGTAAAGAATCAAATCCAACACTCGTGCAGAAGAGAGTAGATCCGCAAACGCAAAATTAGATAGAGTGGCGACAACTACAGATAATTGAAAAGCCAAGTATTGCATGATGGTTCTAAAGATTTGAACAATTTAATTGGGAAAATTTTGAATGTCACAATCCAAAAGAATCTACTTTACACATCCATTGACAAAAACACGAACGAATCAGAGGGGAGAAACGGATGGGAAGTGAAAGCTGTTTAACAAAAAATTTACACCATAATGCATGCATATATACAACATTGCCATGCACATGATCAGGGAATAGGACAAGTATAAAAGAGTAAACAAGAGGGAAAAAAGCTGATAAACTAAATTGTATTCATTTGAATGGAATTTCTTGTTTAAACCAAAAAGGAGTTGAACTTCACATCAATAATTCAACATTATAATCTTATATTTTACAGGGGTGAAAGCATAACCTACAAGTCTTGTATCTCTAATGTTCCTCCAATTTGGAAGTTCTTACATCCTTAGTTCCTTAAATGTTTTAACCTGCACAAGTTTTTATGTTCACTTTTTGAATGTTCTATTATCTCTTTCGGAAGGTGGGGCCTGGCTTTGGTGAAGGTTGTCAAAAAGGTCTCTTCTTCTCTCCCTTGTGTCTTTTCTCTACTAACAGCTACCTAATCAAACATGACCGCAGGAAGGATATATCACCAATATGAATGGACTGTCAAATATCACAATTTCACAAGCCCTTATGAAGTGAAAGTACATGAAGACCAATCTTATCAGTTTAAGTCCAGCTGGAGCTAGTCTTTAATGCATTAGACCTACAGGGGGAAACAATACTCCATGATAACTCATAATTTTCAAAGAACAACTCCAGTAAAGGAAATAAATCTGCACCATTCAAAGCCAAAAGAATATGAAATACAGATACAAAAGTAGATTATATCTACTCAAATAACATACAGGATTGGAAAAAGTAGCCACAACACAAGGACAAAATGTATTGTTAAGCATCCCATGACCTAATAAGGCAAGTCAACTAATTGAAAGATTCAGTTATTGATACAACAATTCCCAACACCGGAATAACACAAATAAAATCCACCCAGCATGCAATATAATAGTAAAATGAGGTGATAATTACCAAAATTAACTAAAATTTTGTTAAAAATTAAACTAAAGGCACTAACAGTGAAAAGAGTAAACAGAGTAATTAGCGAGTTTTTAAACGAAATGAACTAGGTCTCACGTCGAGGAGCGGGAGAAGTTCATGGACTTGGGTCGGAAGCAATGAGAGCCTATTCCCAGCTTCTAGCAGCTGTTGTTCCAACTCTTTATCCACTGAAGCCATAAAAATATTTCTCTTCTCTTATTTTTGTATGTACGCTGTCTCGCACTAGATTTATTTAATTCGTTGTGAAATCGTACGATTCCACCTCAACCTCACGCCATTGAAATCTCGAAATTTACGAGCAAAACACAGAAAAGTTGAAGAGTGTGACAAATTAAGTTCTTAAATAAGCTCTCCCGAAACCCTAGAAAATCAATAAAAACAACGAACAAACAGGAATACAGGATCAGGGAGAGAGGAAGAAGTGAGTTTTCTAAAGAGAGACGAGAAAAAAATAGAGAAATTTTAGGAGCTTTTTTATATAGAATCAAATTTCAACATAGATGGGAAGAAATACTCCTAAAACTTAAGTAGCAAAAAAAATATTAAGAATGGGAGGTAGGTATAAGATATATATATATATATATATATATATAGAGAGAGAGAGAGAGAGAGAGAGAGAGAGAGACTAGGGCTTTTTTGAATAGAGAAGGGGGATTTTGAAGCTAATCACGGCCCGGTGAAGGGACCCGGAGAGGAATCGAGATAGAGATATACCTTAGTATTAAAAACATTAAATTAGCAAACTTATTACTTTTGAAGTAATGATCTTAATTTGTTTCACACTGAGAAGTACTTATCGATCTTTGATAGTCATGTTTTTATTTATTCATTTAAATTTTATATAAATACTGGTAAATTAATTTACAGAAAAAGAACTTAATAAATTATAATTAAGTAATTTGCGTGTTAACAAATTAATGATCTCGCGCTCATGATTACATATATGATATATCCCAATTGAATCGGTGTACTAAAAGTGTGCGTACTAGTTTTTAGCAAGTGTCTCCGTACCTTGTATTACTATATTAATTGATCTATATGGATATGATCTATTCCTTAATTCCTAGCCAAATAGAAATAGAGAATATATATATATATATATATGTAAGACGAATATAAAGCATTCCTCTTAAATAATATTATCTTAAATAGCACTTCTTTATAAAAATTTCATCGTCTTAAGGATTCTTTTAAAAAAATGGGGACACAAGTAACATTTTTGTAAATAAAAAAAATAAATGGGACCACTCTATTTTAATAGTATTTTGTATTTTAAAAGAATTTTTAAAACTACTTAATTTTAATAAAAGCGTGCTATTTAAGAGAATGATATTTAAGAGGGGTGATTTAGATCGATTCTATACGTATATATATAAGTTTAATTGAAACTTAGCCAGTTAGCTAGGTTCACTTGCGTGAATGCGCATATATACCATGCATATATATGGAATGATAATATTAATCAATTAGAGTTTTCAATAATAATTGTTTTTAAATAATTGACATATCGAGCATATAATTCTTCATTGGAGAAAAAAAGATCAACATACATGCATGTTTTGTGCAAGTCTTGGACAGGCGGTTGCTGCGGGGGGAAAGCTACATATATGGGTGTAGAGTCAATTGACCCTTTTTATTTTATTTGTGATGTAATAAATTTTCAATAGATTTTTTGTAGGTGTAATTTAATAATTTGATCCCACTGAATTATATATATATATATACGATGTAATAATTTTTTTATGAGCGTAATTTAATAATTTTTGACCCCAATAAAATTATTTTCTACTTCGCCGCTGGGTGCTTGTTTATGATCATCTTGATGGAGACGAGTATTGATTCCCGAATAGATCATAGTGGATAGTGAAGATGATTCATCCTCAGTAGAGCCCAATCAAATAGCACAAGTAGCAATATCTCCAATTGCTATTGCTGGCGCATGTATATGTTTGGTTGGTTCTTTGATATAGCGGCGGATTATATAGTGATGAATTAAATCGTCGCCCGGTCCGTCGCTAAAGAGAGTAAGCATAGTTCACCCCCTTACTATGGACTGTATATGTTTCTACTATTTTTTTTTCTTGGGTTAAAAAAGGAAATGCCAAACGGAATCTAAAGCCGCCTTCTGAAGACCTTTTAGACTTGATATGGATGCCAAAGTAGTTGACAAGTCAGATTCACATTCATAATAAGCAAAAAAAGGCATCAAAAACAGGCTCAAACTAAATATTACAGAAAATTGGTGCAACTTCCAGATAAATCCCCACTGAATCATGAAACCAACAAATGCAAAGTTGTAACTCAAACAGAAACAACTTGCTTCTGCAAGCACTCGGATACGTGATCAAGTTCAGTTCGAGATGTAACAAAAAACTTCCACTTATGCACATTTCTATTATAGAAGTTTCAGTCATTTGCCACCATGGCATCCATAGCCAAACTATTCTCCGCTTTCTTGATGACTAATCTATTCTGACCTGGAACGTCTTTAGCTGATGTGGATAAGTCAGCATCAACAATGATAGCGTCTTCTTCCTTGATATATCCTTTTAGAAGTCTCATTGCAATTTCATTCTCAACCATTTGTTGTATCACCCTCTTCACAGGCCTTGCCCCGAAGTTAGGGTCGAAGCCTAATGTCCCTAGATATTCGATTGTTTCCTTGGTGTATTGAAGATCGATCTTCTTTTGCTTGAGTCTGTCTTTTACACGATCCATCTGCAATTAAATAAAACAATGATCAGAAAGTTGAAATATAGCATCATTATAATAATTGGCTAAGAATCCCAGAGAGCCTATGCCATTTCTTTAGCATGATGACCTCATTCTTATAGAATACAATCCAATCCAAAAGAGAAAATAGCCTCCAAATAGTAATCTGAAAGTGTAACTTCAAAGTTGATCTGGAGAATCTGAAAAATCATCGTGCATCTGAGGCAAGTCATGTCACCGTGTAGTTTGACAATAATTTAAATTCAGTTCTCAAAAACCAGAAGTTCAAAGCAAGTTCATATTGCGTGGAAAACAGTGACACTTTTTTTTCTACAACCATTACAGACGCTGATCATGGTGATTATAAACTACTCCACCAGAATTCTATGTTTGGAATCCTCGATGTTGGTGTAAATAAGTATTTAGCTACAGTAACATCTAAATAGATACGTATTTTATTTTAGCATGTGGGGCCCATCTGGACATGGATGCCGAAATAAAAATCAAGAGGTACAGCTGCTGTGTTGAAACTTTTATGTTAAAAACTCATAATCCAAGGACAAAATAGAGCATTACCTGGATCTCAACAATTCTGCTGATTTCCTTGGAGTCGAGAGGTTGGAAAACAATATATTCATCAATTCTATTCATAAACTCTGGGCGGAAAGTTTTTCTAGCCAACTCAACAACCTGTTTTTTCATCAGATCATATACAGCATCCTTGCTATCCTTCGTATTTCGAAGAGTTTCAAGGATATAATGAGACCCAATATTTGATGTCAATATAACCACACAATTGGTGAAACTAACAGTCCTCCCTTGAGAGTCGGTTATCCTTCCATCATCCAACAACTGCAATAGAATGTTGAAGACATCATGATGAGCCTTTTCAATTTCATCAAAGAGCACAACAGAATAAGGCCTCCGCCGGACCACTTCAGTCAATTGCCCACCTTCTTCATAACCAACATAACCAGGTGGTGCACCAACCAAGCGAGAAACTGAATGTTTTTCCATGTACTCACTCATATCAATCCTCACAAGAGCATTTTCCGTATTGAAAAGATATCCAGCTAAGGCCTTTGCAAGTTCAGTCTTACCAACACCAGTGGGACCCATGAACATAAAGCTTGCTATAGGTTTGTTTGGGTCAGAAAGTCCTGCCCTTGACCGTCTTATTGCATCAGCTACTGATTTGACGGCCATATCCTGACCGACAACTCGCTTGTGGAGAACCTGCTCTAGCAGCACAAGCTTGTCCCTCTCCGACTGCTGAAGGTTTGATAAAGGTATGCCAGTCCATTTGCTTACAATTTCAGCAATATCAAGATCAGTAACTTCTTCCCGAAGTAAAGACTTTCCAGAATTCCGGTAATTTGTGAGATTCTTTTCCGCTTCTTCTAGTTGGCGCTGAAGAGACATTAATGTTCCATATTTCAACTCAGCAGCACGATTTAGGTCATACTCACGTTCAGCAGCTTCCATCTCTAGGTTGACTCTGTCAATCTATTCAGAGAAAATTGAGACAACAAATCAGAATAAATAGTAGTCAAAAGAAAGGTAATATATTCCAATGGTGATTTAACATTAGCGCAATCTACAACCAACAAATTACCTCCTCCTTAATTGACCTTATTCGGTTCATAAGAACTTTTTCACGTTCCCACTGTTCAGTCAACTCTTTCTGTTTTTGTTTAAGGGATTCTAAATCCTTTTCGAGCTTGCTCAACCTTTCTTTGGATGCTTTATCAGTGTCATTCTTTAGAGAGAGTTTCTCCATCTCTAACTTCAGCACTGCCCTGTCTATTTCATCCAATTCAGTAGGCTTAGAAGTAATCTCCATTTTCAATTTTGCAGCAGCTTCGTCAACAAGATCGATAGCTGAAATTGAAAATTTTAGTTATATGAAAATAATACTGTGGAAAAAATGACGTGCACTAGAAACCAAATTCTGAAAACAATAATAACAAATAATGTTACACTGCTAAAGTGACCAAACAATTAGAATCCTTCATCCGGTAAAGAGCACAAACAAGATTCTAATGTCATTGGTAACACACATAAAAGTAACACCTCTCTTTTCTCATTCATTAGTCTTTCTACCTTTTTTCCCTTTTCCAGGTAAGCACAGTGAGTAATCCTATTACTGCCTCTTATAGCTAGGAATGCTAACAACTCACTTACATATACCCAAAGGATATTGTACCCTTAATGGATCTTGATAAGATCAAGCATTGCAAAGGAGAAGGAAATACTGTGGGAAGGTAAAGAGGATCAAACAAATGGAACAAACCACAAAATTACATCTTAAATTTTAGACACACTTCAGAGATCATAATCCTTTTCTGAGTATTACTTAGGCTGTTAACTAGAAACTTAAGCAAAATCTGAACTAGAACTTTCTACAAGGTGCTCTCTTTTGGATAAAGCCATCAGCACTGGCAGAAGAAGATGAAATAAATAAGACTTCGTTTCCCATAAGCAAGAATAAATCTTCAAACCTGAACATTTAACCTACTCCCTACCTTTGTCTGGCAAAAACCGGTCTGTGATGTATCGCCCTGCAAGAACTGCTGCTGAAACCAGGGCACTGTCAGATATTTTGACCCCATGATGCAGTTCATACCGTTCACGCAATCCACGAAGAATGGAAATTGTGTCTTCTACTGATGGCTGGCCACAAAATACTTGTTGAAATCTACGTTCTAGAGCAGGGTCTTTCTCAATGTACTTCCTATATTCATTTAATGTTGTTGCACCGATACATCGTAGCTCACCTCGACCCAGCATTGGTTTCAACAAATTCCCAGCATCCATTGCTCCACTAGTGGCCCCTTCACAAAAAGAAACAAGATCACTGCATCAACATATTACTGAATTTTGGCAATAAAAAATTAACACTGCTAAACGGATAAAATATCACTATTTAAGGGTTTTTTTTTGATAAAGCAGATATTTCATCTGATGAAAATAGAGTTAAAACTGTACCAACATGAACCTGAAAATACATGTTGTGTCAATGTGTGTATTATCAATTATGCATGTATCTGGACAAGTGTGCCTAAACGCATGCATGAACCGATGGTCATGTATGTGCAGTTAACAACAATTTGTTCGTATATGTCAAACCAGGATTCTACTCCGAAGAAAATTTGTTCTCGTGTAATCAAAGTTAATGTTCATATAACTTGCTAATCTCTTCTTCCAAGTAATATATAAGCCAAGAATAGCGTCCTTAATCTTTTGTTCATAGTTTCATATGATTTAGCATTTTATTGATCTCATCAAAATACTTACAGTAACAAAAAATGATAGAATAAATAATATTCAGCAGTAGTCGAACACATGGCCAGTAATCATAGACATGTTCGTTAATGTTTAAGCTCGAATAGAAGATAAATTTTGGTTTTTAATTGCTGTCTTGCTGAAGAATTCTTGAAATCTTCCTTAACCAACGGCCCAATAGTAAATTATTTAGTATCCACATATTATGTTTGATGTGAACACGAGGCATTGAATGTAGATCAGAGTCTTAGCTGAGTTTATAACATATAAGTATGCTTTATTCTTAAGCTTATAACAATTTGTGGATTACTTAGTTTTATTAACATATTATGTTATGAATAGGAAAAAAATATACTGCTGGAATAATAAAACACCGACAGAAAAAAATTTCAACAGTAGGAGGATCATTAAGCCTCAACAATACCTGCACCAACTACAGTATGAATCTCATCAATAAACAAAATAATCTGCCCATTTGAAGCCGTGACTTCTTTCAAGACAGCTTTAAGCCTTTCCTCAAAGTCTCCTCGGAACTTGGCACCAGCAAGCAATGAACCCATATCCAGGGAGATCAACTGTAAAGAAAAAAAAGGAGTGTGACGCATTAAGATGAATATGAGATAATAGGAAAAGGAGAACCATTAAGAAATGAGATGAACACATCAAAGTGCTTTCAAAAATGTCACTTCAGAAGGATCATCTCACACAATCGTACCATTCACATGTAGTGAAACCCAAGTTTAAATCTAAATCCAGTAAACAGTTTGATTGGGTTTGCTTTATTATAGTTAATCAAAAGTTTAGAACACATTTGGCCATAATTTCTTCCAGTGGTATATTTCTACCCTTCTATTTTTTCTTCATGAAATTATTCAATTCATTCATCAAATTAAATGAGTGACCGATAAGAAATTAAAACCTTTCGGTTCTGCAGAGGTTCAGGAACATCCCCACGAACAATCCTTTGAGCTAACCTGCAAAGTACATGAAGTCCAAATATGAGAGAACAGAATGATTGATGGATATCATAGGCAACAGATATATGTAAAAAAAATGGAACAAGTAACTGCATTATCATGTGATTCTCAGAAGTGAAAGCATATACATATCCGTGATCGAAGCTATTAAAATGGATCTCTTGCACCTCAAAACAAATTATCAACATATTTCTCAGTTTCTTCAATTACATAACATGGAGAATGATCAATCAATTAAATCTTCAAAAGCGAGAAGATATGGATATACAGCGTTAATAGTCGTAACTGAAACTATCAATCATATTACATCCATCTCCACGTAGAAGTGTTGGAAAAGAAAGCCATCTGAGAGGCAGAGGTTGACTATCAACTTCATCTCTTTCTGGACCTAAGGGAGTTCATAATCACGTGTGCACTAGGTGTAAGGGGGCTTAGCCCGCCCGCCTACCAATCAAAGAGGCTGAGAGTAAGCGTGTAAGCTCTTCGAGCTTCCCTTCATTCGCTTCGCGGGAGCCGCACAACACATAGCTGGAAGTAAGAGGGCCCATACTATTTGCCTAACCCTTCGCTCTGAGGGTCCGAACTTTGTCAACGAGGGTAATATGGAATATTATATATTTATATTAATTTAAATAGGCGATCAATTACATGTGAAATGAAAGGGGCAAGCTCGGCTCAGTCGTCGAAGGGATAATGTAATTATGTTCTTTTATCCCCTGTTCTAGGCGCAATTGCTATATCCGACTATTCAGTTGGGCACTAACACCACATTCTAGGGATTCTTAAAGCTAGTGATTAATTTGTAAGTTAAAGAGCAACGAATATAAAAAAGATGTAGCAATCTCAATAACAACTCCCAAGCTTCACAAGTAACTTCAAACCTTAGTAAAATGATTCACAGAAGAAAGTAGGTTGTTATTACACAATGCTCAAGAACAATGAAGTTCCCAATTTACAAAGTCAAACTAGGAGAAGCCCGTATATCTATTACTTTAATGACAAGACAAGGAACTAGACATATCTTAAAGAGGGCCAACCATCGTTCTTGTAGAGTTAATTTTTTACCAAAACGGTAATTTCACTCCAGAGTATTGATAGCTTTATTGTTTGTTTCTTGTCATGCAATGCATAATATTGCTTTTCGTTTCTAGCCAAGTATGACATGATTCTTTTTCTGATCCAAATTGTAATGAAAATTATAAGTAATCAGGGAAGTTTGGTAAGATAGTTTCATTGATTGGTTCAATTTTAAGTACACATAAGAAAGAAACCATAGTTTCATTGATTGGTTCAATTTAAGAACACAGAAGAAAGAAAGCATCTGAATCAAAATATAGGGCAGTAAAGCATTTAGTCTTGCAAGTTGTAATTCAAGCTTCTGCTTGAAGAAAAACTAGGAGAAATAAAAAGAAAATACACAAAAATGTAAGAGACTAACTAGAAGTTTGTGATTAGGGTATATGAAGTATAATAACCACTTTAGTAGTTGTTTTTTGACACAGATATTAATCACAAAAAAGACGCTCAACAGCTTTGCCATCTATTTACACACAGATTTAATAACCACTAAAATGTTTCATAATAATTATTTAGTAGTTATTAAATCTTCTGTAGGAGTCATACTCCAAGTCAACTTAGTTTCATTTGCTAGTTTCATTTGGTCACGAGGCCTCGATTATGAATAGAACTAAAAAGGAAGGGCTCGTTGTACTCGATTACATAAATTTCATTCAATTCATTCTTAGAATTGTATTGCTAAACTGATATTTTCAAAAAAGGTAGGGGGATCTTGGCTCCTGCCAGGCCCTCTCCTGCTTGGCACACTTTATAGCAATGAAAATACAAGATACACCCATGCAATGAAATTTTTTAGGAGAAGAAATTTAATATATATATATATATATATATACACACACACACACATATACAAATGTATATATATATATATATATATATATATATATATGTTAACTTAACACAAAACATGAATCAATATTAACTCTAATGACTTAAAAGAGGTGTTTATTTCCCAAAATATGTAACTTAAAAGAGGTAGCTTATCAGAGAGAGAGAGAGGCTGTCAATTGGTTTCATTACCATTTCTTTGTTGGTATATGGTTTCATTTACCTTTGGTCCACAATCAATTAGAACAATATACTCAACAAATAACAAGTAAAAGCCATAGTTGTCAAGGTGTCGCCTAGGCGACAACTACGCATCCTGACATTTGAGAAGGGTAAGGAAACACCTTGGACGCCGAGCCACTGCTCACACATTGGTAGCGGGCCCAACTTAAATAATCAAGTTATTTTTTACCATTTCTTTGTTGGTATAATGGTTTCATTTACCTTTGGTCCACAATCAATTAGAACAATCTACTCAACAAATAACAAGTAAGGGCCATAGTTGTCATGGCGTCGCCTAGGCGACGCTTGTTATTGGAGAAGGGTAAGAAAACGCCTTCGACGCCGAGCCACCAAGACTCACGCATTGGTAGCGGGCCCAACTTAAGTAATTAAGTTATTTTTTACCATGACTCATCATAGCCATGGATTTTTCTAATTATCCAAATAACTCAACCCATGACCTTAACCTAACCCATGACCCTACGAATGAGAGTAATGCTCGTGAGGAGACGGAAATGACTTCGTAGTTGATGACTTTGCTTGAGCTATGACTAAAAACAGAGTAGAGAGTTCGACTTTTTCATAGTGTTAGTTATTATGTTTTAGGTTTTAATATATATAAAATTTTACTGTGTAATACACTTTTGAAATAAAATAAATAAAGTATAAATTGCACATTATTTACGACTTGTCGCCATGGCGGGCGCCTTATCGCCTAGGCATCTTGGAGGTCAACTACCGCCGCGTCCCGCCTTGGCGCCGTGACAACTATGGTAAAGGCACAAATGCCATGAAATGAGAAGAAAAGGTCATGAGTCATAACAGTCTTGGCAAACCAAGATATTAGGCATGCAAAAGAACTTAAAGAACATACCCTTCAGCAATTGCAGTTTTACCAACACCAGGCTCACCAATGATAACCGGGTTATTCTTCGTTCTCCGAGATAGTATCTGTATGCATCGTCGAATTTCATCATCTCGGCCTATAACGGGATCGAGTTTACCACGTCGAGCAAGTTCAGTTAGGTCATTCCCATATTTGTCTAGTGCCTCATATTTTCCTTCAGGGTCTATATACAATATATACAATAGATAAAATATATATTAATTGACAACCAATAACAGAACAAAAAAAAGAGAGACCAAAATGAAAATAACATAACTGGAAATACACAAGCCACATATAGAGAAAAAAAATAAATAAATAAGACATACTCACACATTACTAGCACTCATAGCAGTAAGATTCCATTGAAAGAAATAAAGAAACACTGTGAAAACACAAACTCCATGCTTCACGTTAAGACTTAAGGGGTTAAGTTTCTGAACAGCTACAAACTTGCTAGAACTAGTACAGTATTTCATGTTTATCCGTAGTACACTATTTAAACAAGGAGACCATTTTTGTACTTATCAAAAGGCAAGTTAAGAAAAAAGTTCCTATTCAATAATCTCTGGAAGTCGTTAAAGAGTTCAAAAGCTGCTTGCTCGATATTTTGAGAAATTCCACAATCTTTCCAAGCGAATGATGAAAACCTGAACAACATGATTTTTTCCCTTTTATGAAAATAAAAGGAGTTTTATAAATAAAAAAGAGGAGATAAAATAAACCAGGGGACAAGAAGTCCACCCTCATCAGACTCGTGAAAAAGAACTCTTAAAAAATGCAGCCT
Source organism: Panax notoginseng (assembly GCA_016801055.1). Classification (NCBI taxonomy): domain Eukaryota; kingdom Viridiplantae; phylum Streptophyta; class Magnoliopsida; order Apiales; family Araliaceae; genus Panax; species Panax notoginseng. The sequence continues at coordinate 3,038,133 of CM029021.1, read as the reverse complement.
TCTAATCTCTATAGAGACCAATCATAGAGGTATCCTTAAAGGGCCCCATAGCAAAAGACCAAATGGAACCAAGATAATAACCCTCTCTTACAAATGAAAAGATAAAAACAACCAACAATCTAGCATTGCACTCGTTCCAAATTACCCATAAATCTGAAAAGAAAGCAAACTTTCTTTAAAAAGAATACATGAAATTTATGAAAATATTGATGCATTAATTATCTCTACCCAAGAAATCCTCAGACAACTATTTTGATTTTCTCTACAGGAAAGTTCCGATCCATATTTTAATTCACAATATGCTGAACTTTTCATTCTTTTAGCATTACAGCAATAATGCCATAATCACCTTTTCTCAGTATAATGTACTACTTACTCGTTTTCATGCATGCATCATTTCGTCTCAGTTTATATCCTACTATTACAAAAATGTTTCCATCAGTTTGGTCCCTTCTTCTTTTATTATTTTCCATTCCACTTCACAATGCTTATATCTAAGCATATTTTTTTCAATTGTATACTAATATGTCTCACGAAACTTAATTTCTTGATACTCTTTTTCTATAAAACGTACATTTACCTTCATAGCTGCAAGTGATAGTATATTACACTAAAAACACAGCTCACTTAACCCAAATCTCCTTCAAGCTTATAATCGATATCATTTCTAATTTCTGACTCCATTATAACTGAGTTAAAATGAGGAAAGTGTTTACTCTTTAACATCTCTTATCCTAATACAATAATGAAAATACATCTCTTATCCTTCAGTATTACCAGTATTTGATTAGCAAGCTTTAGTAAAGCAACATTTTATATAGTCAAGTTTACTCCAACTTACCTCTTTATTCTCAGTTGTCACACCATGCTTTTAATTTCTCATTATTCTTTTTCTTACTGAGAGTAACTATTGTGAGAGAAATCCTTGCCTCAACTACTTGGATTTTCACAAGGCGAATTATCTTTCTCCAGTCATGCATGCTTATTAGGTCGAAATGGTAGTTCACAATATTTTGAACTTTTCCTTCTTCCAGTATCACGGTAGAACCCTCCACGTGCCACAAATGACCTATGAACACAAAAAAAATATTCCCAGAATACATCGAGAAGAGCTAACTCAGCAAGTCCTTATGTTCTACAAGGAATCTAATGTTAAGAGCATCATTCTTCTCAATAACTACTGGTTTTCAATGCAAGTCCCAAACATCTAATGATTATTTCCTCGGAATTCATCCAACTGGAATGAAACAAGTTCCTTTCAGTTTGATCCTCCTTTCCTTAATCAAATGTACATCTTGACATTTCATTCTGTCCTTTTATGCTTGATTGAATTTCTAACTATTTTTTTCTAGACTACCAAAATGAAAGAGCTAAAAATTCTATTTATATGGAGATTGAAATTTTTCTGTAATTATATTATTATTATTATATTATTTTTATTTAATAATAGGGATGTAAGACATTTTATAGAATTTTTTATTATTTAGTTAGGGTATTTTAGTCGTCAAGTACTTTTCTTATTCCTCAGGTAAAACTAGGTTTTATTCTCTTTAAATAGTGTTCTACCTCCCGCAAGTTAATTAAATAAGACTATTAAACATATTGATATTTGAAGGATTATCCATATCGTGAGTTTATCATCATTGTCTGTGAATGAGAGTGATCTCTACGTGGTGACCTCAAAGCACTCTACGCGGTGGCTGATTCTCTACAGGCAAGGCAAAATTTATCTTTAGTTTCTTGTCCTGCATCAATAACATAAAGCATGATTTTCTATGCCTTCTAACATAAAACTCAAGTTTCAGCTTCACAACTATAAGTGGTAAAACATGTTAAGCGAACTCAAACATACTTCAATTCTATACATATAGTTTGATAAATTCCTCTTCGATATATCTTGTCCTCCAATCTTTATTATGTCAGCATTTGCTTACAAAAGTAACATTCTATATATGCAAGTTCACTCCAACTTGTAGCCTCCTAATTATAGAGTGCCAACACCGTAATTCTAGTTAGCTTCTAATTTTACATTAATGTAACAAAGATTAACTATTGTTGGAAATTTTCCCCCCTATTTCTATGTATAATACTATTTATAGTTTTATGTAGAACTGAAAGTCTTCTTACCAATGATATTAGTACATATTAGGGGAGAGTGTAAAACTGCAATCGCACCGGAAAAACCGGCACGTGCAATATATTTTTTATATAATATAATATATTTATATATTATATATTTAAATACAATTATCTAATTTATATATTTTTCAATTGTGTTAAAAAGTAAACAGATATAAAAGTTATTCATGACTTATTCATTTTTTGTTTTTACATTTGACAAAATTAGAAGGAAGATAATAGAAATAAAAGACTTCAAAGAGCAATGTTTTATAAACTATATTGTTAATTGTTATTCTTTATTTAAAATATTGTAGTTATTGTTAAGAAAAATATTAATTTGGTGTTAATTTAGTTTGAATAAAAATAATACTAATTAATATTTTCAATTTGTGTAATGTATATTTTTTTTCCTGTCTAAGTGTGGTTTTGCACCCGCAACCGCACCACAACCGCAAAAAACTGCATTGACGCGGTTGCTAAAAGTTAAGAACCACATATTGCAGTTGTGGTGGGACCTTAAAACCGCACCACGCTCTCCCCTAGTACATATGTATGAAGACCGCAAATTTATTCTTGATTTAAGTATATAACAAGAAACTGAAAACAAAAAGAAACAATAAATATCATATAAATATTACTTAATACCTTAAAACATTTTCCCTAGACAGTAACCACATCCATATTGCTCCTACGAAGCACACTTAGTGATCAAGTATCATCAACTTGCCTAAGAAGAATTAAGAAGAAAAAAACATGGTATTTCTTTCCAAATGCTGTTAAGAATTAGCCCATGTCTCCAAGACACAAACAGTTCAGTATTTCAAAATGGAATTCCAATTTGCCCTTTGAAAAAGAAACCTGCAATTTGGGCTTAAATTGGAAATAAGGTATGCACCATAAAAAAAAGTACAAAGGAAAAAGAATTATTGTTAAGTGGCATAATAACTTATTGTAGAATTTTGTATTATTTTATAATGATGTTTGATTTGTGGGAATGCTCATCCCCCCTTAACTTCTATACTCTTTCTCCTTTTTAACAAAAGAAAATATCCTTTCTTCATCAGTTATCTAAATTTCACTATTCAGCATTTGCTTTGACTTAAAAATTTGCACTCCACAGTCAAAAAACATATACTTCTATTTTATAGCTTCCAAGTTCTGTTCACATTTTAGGTATGTTTCACTCATTTATTTCATTAGTCTTAATGATGTCCCCACAGCAGACATAAATATCAAGTAAAGTGCAATATGTCTGTCATACTTTGATCAGTTACTCTCTGACTTCCACGAACAGCTTGAATAGCATCCTTCAAAGCCTTCTCACTAAGCTGCAGGTTACTGAATAATAGCTGCCCAAACCTCTTATCTGAAAGGAATGCTAATATCAGATGCTCCACTGACACAAAGTCATCTTTCATTTCTTTCTTATGCATTCTTGCATTATTTAGGAGCAAAGTGAGATCTGGGCCCAATATCGGGCCACTGGTGTCACCTGTTACCTGCCATATGAACAAAAAAAAGAAGAAGATATAAAACTAAATCAATTGAAATCTCCACTAAATTCACTAATGTCCATACCTTCGGCTGTTGAGATATAAAGTCATCTGTAGCTTGCAGAACTGATGTGTTATCAAGCCCAGCCTTCGTCAATATTCTTCGCGCCAAGCCATCCTTCTGCTCCAGAAGTGCTTTCATTAAATGCTCAGATTCCACCACTTGCTGTTTGTTAACTCGTGCGGCATCAACAGCTCCAACAACTCCCTCCCATGCCATCTCAGTGAACTCTGAGTTATTAATCTGCAAAAGACAAGCAAGAAGTAGAATGAGGATTAAAGAAAGTATCAGGGAAGTAAGACTTTAAAAAAGAACAGACAATATTATGTTTGCAAAAAGAAATGGAATGGGAAAGCAACTGGCCTTACAAAACAGAACATCAGCAGCATATATTACAATTGGTGTTCATAATCAAGCTTAAAATTTCTGCTAATCTTTTTTAGTAGTCTCACAAATCCAAGTCCTAAACTCTCAAGCATATAATCACGTTGTCCAGCTGGCATGAATCCAGTTGACGTAATCTTAGTAAGTCCAGGAAACCCACACAAAAAGATACCTTATTTAGACCCAAAACTATAGTCATACATCAACAGTATATTTGGGTTTTTTAAAAGTTAAAATTATAGAGAAAGAAGCTGGTTTGCACTCGTTCCATCTTGTGGTCATTATTAAGTAAATCCGTCAACAGGTTCATGGACATGGATACCACATTACCTATACTTCAAATTCAGATCAGCTGCACATGGATATTTTCAGTAAACTCTTGATAGATTCCCACAGCTGTGACTGAAACAACAGTGCTGAACATATCCCCAAATTATAAAATTAAAAATGTTTCCAATAGCCCAGTACCCATATACTTGTACGAGCAAACTGACCTCAAAAGGAAATTATTGCACCTATCCAATTTTAAAATCAAACTTAAACCATATATTTACTCAGTCTGACAATTTCTAATACATGATTTAATGTCGATTTTCAAATACAAAAAAATAAATAAATATTGAAATGATTGAATTATTAGGAACAACTAAACACTGCCTTAAATAAAATAAAAGCCAATTGATAAGTAAACCTGAATCAGAAATCATAGATACAGAAAATACAATTAGCGAGTTTTTCAGAATGAACATCAAATTATGCACGTTTAATGTGATTCCCAACAAAACACATTACAGAAAATTAAATAAAAGAAGTGACCTGAGCACTAGAGCTGAAAGGGCGAGAAGAAAAGCTGAACAATTGGTGAGAAAATGCTTTGCGACCAACAGGGGTGTGTGTAAAGAATGGTTTAGCAAGCCCATTAACGATTGAAGGAGGGGATTGAGAGGAGAAATTATTCTCGGTAGAGACTACGAGAACTTGACGAGAATGAGACAGGGAGCGAGCGGCATAAAGAAGAGACCTGGTGAATCTTGCAGCAGAGCTTCTCCTAGTCGCCGTCGCCATCGCCATTGAAGAAAAAGGTAGAAGAAGAAGAAGAAAAATGGAGTCTTTATTTTCACCGTTGGTTTTGGTTGGGGGTTTAAGCCACAGGGAGGGAAGAAGGAAGCTTGGGGAAGTGGCAAAAAGAAGTTTGTAGAACAATCTGCCCAATTCTATCGGTTTTCTTTTTCTTTTTCCTCGACAATTCTAATAATTCAAATATAAATAAATTCTGATGGTTTTTTTTTTTTCAAAAGTTCACATTGGTCAGACTTAATTTAAAATTATAATCGACTATATAGTTAAATGAGTTTCAATCAAATATCAAGGTGTTTGTTTAGAGTTGAATGGAGCTGAATGGAGCTAAATCTGAATGGCTGAATGGGTCAGTGCATTTGTTTTAGTCTGAATGACTAAATAGGTAAGATGGACGAGCTGAATGGCTAAGTCAAATTTTTTTAACTGAATGGCTGAATGAGCAGCTGAATGAAATAAAATAAAATTAAAAAAAATATTAACTATTATATTAAATAAATTAAATAAATTTATAACAATTTTGAATTTTTTCAGATGGGTAAAATAATAAATTTTGTTATTAAGATATTTTAGACATGTCAATTATCAAACAACTTTTTTCATTCAGATTCAGACAGTTTTTATCAAATACCCCTAACACCATAAACCCCTTTATCACCATAAGTGTTGCACGTGCGTCGCACATGTAACATACCACTTGGGTCAAATATTACTAGAAAATTAAGCCCAGTTTTTGTCTTGATTCAATTATTTGATTTGAGATTGTTCAACTCTAACCCTGTTGTTTCTTTTGTCTAAACATGAGAATGTCCAAGAGTCTACAATTCCAATCTCAAGCGCAGGTCTGACTGATATCGTCAACCTCTTTCAGACTAAGGAGCAATCCCCATCCCCATCCCCATCCCCATCCCCAACAAATATAGTAGTAGTAATTCCCAAATTATTGTTATGTAGTTTTACCGAAAATTCCCCTAGTCAGTCTACTTTAACTAGTTTTCCGTAATGAAAGTTTCTTACTTTTTTGTTATACACGCCCAGAAAGCTAGCGTCGGAAATTGCATGGGTGGAGGAATCGGCATTCGGTCAACGCAGGTAGGTTTCAATCCATTCTCCTCTTCTAGTTCTTTACTTTCATGTTGATCGATTTCTTTGAACAAGGTTTTTTCTTTCCTTCTTTTCCTTTTTCTTTTTTATATTAAGTCACTTTATAATTTCCTTTCAACTACTCCGTGTTCACTTGGAAGTCCCTATTTTCAGTATATTCCTTTAGAATTAAGTACAATCATATATAGAGACACAGAGAGGGATTTTAGGAAACTATTCTAGGCTATACACATTTTTTTTGCTAAGATCATGGATGACACTTGAAGTATGGGATTTTACATTAAAACAGATAATTTATCTAATTAGACAGTTCAAGCCAACACTCTTCCTCAAGTTGAAGTTGGTGCATAGATATCTCTTATGCCCAACTTGTCAAGTGAGTTGTAGAAGATCCGCCAACTGGTCTTCTTATTTAAAAAATGTAAACCAAATAATCTTTTCTTCAAAATTCTGTTTGATAAAATGTCAAACCACCTCAACGTGCTTGGTGCGATCACGTTGGACCGGATTATGGGATATATCAATGGATGCCTTGTTATCACAAAACAAGTTCATTTCAGAGCTAGGAGCAAAGCCAATCTCAGCTAGGATCCTTTTAAGCCAAAGAAGTTCACATAGACCCTTGGCCATACCCCGAAATTCAGCTTCATTACTGGATAATGCAACTACCTTTTGTTTCTTGCTCCTCCACGTAACAAGATTGCCTCCCACAAGAGTAAAGTATACTGATGTAGATTTTCTGTCCAAGATGTTCCCTGCCCAGTCAGCATCTGTGTAAGCCCTCAACATTCAAATGATCATTCTTTGAGAACATAAGCCCTTTCCCAGGAGAGGACTTTAAATAATGAAGAATCCACATTACTGCATCAGTATGGGCAATTCATGAACTGACTGTAACATCCTCAAATTCGAGTACTTCATTCCAACAGGATTTGGTGTTCACTGGCCCAAAAAATTCATGTCTAACTACCCATAACAAATGATATAAATGAAACTCACAACTTAAATAGAAATCCTCCCATTAAAGGGTTACAACATCTTAAACAAATCCTAGGTCGTCTAACCTTAAATACATCAATTGCGGAAACATAACATATTTAAATAGGTCTTTTTACATAACATCTTTAAATAAATTAAACAAGTCTTCGTCACTTGTTTATCTTGCCTTTGCCCTTACTAGTGGACGGCTCGTCTATTCTTTTAACTTTGGCGGCAATGTTTTATATTCAAGAATGAGCAAAACAAATGCTCACAAGAAATATAATAAGTAATAACAGTATATGAATAAACTTAACTGAATAGCATAACCTTTCCTGTCAATGATAATCAGGAACAGAAAGCTCAATAAGAAAATCGACTTTTGAATCAAGAATAGGAAGCAAGATCAAAAGTACCCTGAGGGTCACAAGACCATGAACTATGTCCTAGAACTTAAACCTTTAACAGTCGTTAGGCTATATGGACCTTCCTTCTCGTACTAAGGAAGATCAGTCATTCGTACCATGTATTGTGCACAAACATTTTAACAAACATTTATTGATGCTTCAGGTATAGGTTCAGCTTCTTCAGTTCTTAGAGGTTCAGTTTTTGGAGGTTCAACCATGTCTTTTCCATCATTCGGATGTTCTCTGTCTTTTCCATCATCCAACACTTCAACATCCAACCAATTCCAGTTTTCATCATGGATCTCCCTTGAAGAGGGGAATTGAATGCCGGTGAAGGAAAAAAAGTGTCAGAAAGTAACATCCATAGTAATGTAGGTTCATTTGGCAATGAGATCGTAGCACCGATACCCCTTTTTATGTACTCCATACTGATGGGTTAAAATTATGTACTGCAAGTGCACATCGTCTATTGTAGATTTGGCTAGATCAATTTCTTAATATATCTTTAATTAATATTTTAGGTAAATTAGAAATAAATATAGCGGTGATAATTAACTAACTAAATTATGCTAACTAATAATTAATAACAAAAACTATTAATGAGAAAAGATACCTAGGAATCTGAATCCACTAAATACTAACATAATAAATAATTTCTTATTTTCTAAATTAATTCTCAAATTATTTTCTCTTCCCTTTAAAAATAATGATTTATATAATTAATACGGTCAAGCATAAGTTATGAAAAATTCACAGATTAACTATAACTTATCAAAACCTCGCAATCAATATAAGAATCATATGCAATTTGTTCGAAGAAAAATATGAAGGCGAAAATAATTAGGTATTAATTTCAGAACGGAAAGAAATATTATTATGAAATATCTAATTTCATCATTATCCTAGGTATTAGAGATTTAGTTATCCATGTTATCAATATGAATTAAAAGAGAAACTTATTAATATTATTACTATTTACGAGATAAAGAAGTAATAATTAAAATTTTAAAGATTAATCAAATATGAACTATCTAAACCGGACATTGAGAATTAAAAGGAAACGAAAGGAAAGGAAAGGAAATATGCATTATTAATCCTCTTAAGCCAAAAGGAAGGAAAGAAAATAATATTAAAACTTCAAAACTACCAATACACATGAAAATCAGAAAAAGAACTTGGAAGTTAACAACAGTTGGAAAATAAAAAGAAGTGTTTATAGCAAAAAATAAAAGTAAAAGTGGTCCCTCCCTCTAAAACAAGAGAACTATTTATAGGGAAAATTAAATTTTAACCTAACACTAATACATTGAACTTGGTCTTCTTTTCTTTTATCTCTAAATCTCCAAATTGACTTCAACTTCTTTATGATTATCCTCCAAGAATCCCATGTAATCTTTTATTTGCTCTCCAAGATAAACAAATCCTACAAAATCAAATAAAATGTATTAGTTAAATAAAATAAACGCACAAAATAATATGAGAATATTAAAGTTTATAATTAATGTGTATATCAGACACCGGACAAGGCATGGATCCAACTTAGTTCGTTGATTCTTATGGGGGGTGAACAAAAGTAACACATCCAAAAATTTGGAGGAATCATCAAAAAACAAAGTAATGGGACATGATCGGAAAGAACTTTAAATGTAGTTTGAAATTGTAAGACTTTTGTGGGCATACGGTTCAGTAAATGCACGGCTATGGCTAGGGGTGTTAATCGGTAAAAAACCGAACCAGTACCGAAAATACCGAATCGGTACCGATTCGAAAATACCGAAAAACCAAGAACAGTACAAAATCGATACCCATTTTTTCGGTTCGATTTTCGGTTATACCACATGGTAATATATATAGTTATTAATAATAATTAAATAATTTTTTTATATATTAACAATTTTTTTTAAATTAAGAAATGAGGCCTACAATGTTCGGCTGAGTGCTTCTGTTGCTGCTGTGCTACAATGTTATTTCGATACAACTACAATCTCTGCTTATGCTACGAAGTACGAACTACTTGGCTACTCGCTGAGTGCCTGAGTGCTTCTGCTACTGCTGAGCATGTTGTGCTACAATGTTACTTGACTTGAATGATAGTTCATACTTGTTCTGCCTTGTGACAGTTACATTGTATGTAGAATTTCATTTTATAATCTACCATTTCATTTTATAATCTACCATTCTTTTTGTAATCTACCATTTCATTTTATAAACACATCGCACGTATAACATGAAAATATAATCACATTGTCATAACCCACAAAAGAAACTAATTTTAAACTATATATGAAGGAGTAGGAATTGACTTGAAATCACTAATTCTAGCTGTCATAAGAAAGAATTTTTTAAGAAAAAGTAAAATACTCTTACAAAGATCAAAGGAGAAACAAATTTATCACCTCTCATAGTGACAACAATTAAAATCCTTCCTGTAGCTATTTTTTAATTGCTAATTTTAACAGATTTTTCTCAAAACAGAGCCTCTTGGCAATCCTTCACAGTTCAGTGCACTTAACAGTCAAAAAGAAGAAGAACCCACCAGTATCAGTCACCAACTAGCTACAATTTCAACATTAAAACTCTATACAGTCATACAAATGTTAATCTTGAGCACAAATAATTCAATCTAAATTTAACATCCACTAGGACCATTACAAAGTTCGATCCACATAAATTAAAAACAGACAACACACAAGCCACAAGACACAATTCTCTCAACTATCAAGTCTCAAGTCTCCAACAAATCAACCTGCTTAAAATTGCCTGCTGAAAATTGCACAATTACATATCCAAGTTTGATGCATATAAATCGTCTGCTGAAAATTCTGTAATTTTTAAAAGACAAATGTGAGTAAATTATAATTTATTAAGAAGAATTTAAACTACATTACAAAAAATATATAAACAATACAAAGTGTTACAGTGTTACCTTTTTCAATTTTTCAAGGGATTTTAACTTTTCTTCGATATCAATTGGTTCGTCGCTTCGGCGAAGCCAGTCTTGAGCAAAAATAATTCCTTGCACCATCCTAGGAGTTAAAGAGCTCATAAAGGAATCAAGGATGCGTCCTGTGCTAAATGCCGATTCGGAAGCCACGGTGGAAATGGGAATCGCTAAGACATCTCTAGCCATTAATGAAAGAATGGAAAATCTATGAGTGTTGGATCTCCATCATGCTAAAAGGTTAAATTTTTCATCATTTCTTTCAACTCGTTCCTTTAAATACATTTCTAACTCAATTTGAACTTCCCCACCTTGAACATCCTCAACATGTTGTTTAAACAAGCTGTCAATTTTTCTTTTTTTTTTCTTGACATGCTTTCTACTAATGATGAGCCACCACTTTGAGTTAAGCTTCCACTCCCACTTGGAGTTTGAAATGAATTACCTTGGGACGATAAATGATTGAGATTATAATAATTGAACAATTCAAATAATGCATCTTTAGGCCCTCTAGTCATTTTGATTGCCAAATCACTTTCTTTACCATACATGTGATTAAATATAAACTCAACGAAAGTGAATTTGTGTCTTGGATCAAGAACCACGACAATGTATAACAACTAGTTCATTTTATCAACATCCCCCCAATATTTCATTAACTTTAATCTCATCCTCATAGTCATTTCTCTCATTTGATAATCATCATCATCTTCCATTTCTTTCAAAAGACCATCAACTTCCACAAACTCATAAAAAATCCATTGGATGTAACATATAATGAGCCGGAGATTCTAAATGTTAATTCATAGAAGTGTTTCAAAAGTAAAACAATTCTTCTCACATTACCCCAATCCTCCACCGTTGGCCACCCTTCACCTGAGATCATTTTTTGTTTAAACAAAGGATCCCTACTCCCAAGCCTATTAAAAGCACGTTTAAAATGTTGAGTAACATTCAACATTGAATAAGTGGAGTTCCATCTAGTATTAACATCTAGGATTAATGAAGATTTATTTTCAATTTTTTCAAAGTCAACACACTCCTTGAACTTTCTAATCCTATATGGAGATTACCTTACCCACCTAATCAATGCCCGAATACGAGCTACCGAAATATTAACATCTTTCAACCCATCAACTACGACCAAGTTTAAATATGAGCAACACATCGAACATAAATGAATTTATTCTCACAAACACCATGTCCCCATACTTGCAATTGATTTTTTAAATAAGATATCACAACATCATTTGAACTGACATTATCAACAGTTATAGTAAACACTCTCTTAATCCCCCATTCTATAAAACAATTCTCAATTGTCATTCCAATGGCCTCACCCTTGTGACTCAAAATTGGAACAAAGTTTATAAATTTTTTTCTCAATCTCCATTTCTCATCAATGTAATGAGATGTCACAACCATATAATTAAGTCTATGCATTGATGTCCATGTGTCAGTTGTAATACTAATCCTTTGAGAAGATGACTTAAAAATAGATTTTAACTTCTTTTTCACTTCCATATATATTTTAAAACAATCTCTTGTAATTGTGTGATGTGAAGGAACATTGAACCTAGGACATGCAATGGACACAAAATGTCGAAATCTCTCATTTTTCACAAATTTAAAAGGAAGTTCATCAACTAAAATTATATATGCTAAAGCAGCCCGAGTTAGATCCACATCATACTTCCAAAGACAATTATTTGTTGACTCCCCTTCCATGGTCTCATCATCATTATTAGCACTTACAGATTTAAAGTTTAAGATTGCTTGATTTCTTAACTCCACGTTTGGGGGGTAAATTTTTCATCTCCTATTGTGAGCATTAAGACCACTAGTCCCATTATTTTTTGGATCAACACTTAAAATAGCTCCACAATATTTACATTTAGCTTTAATTTGCTTAAATCTTGTATAATAAACCCAAATTTTAGCACGAGTTTTACCGGCATCAAGTTGCTCAATTTCATCTTCATTCAACTCCTCTTCATCAATATGAATTGGATTTTCAGCATTCGAGTCCACATTGATGGGTGCCTCAGACTGCTCCTCAGCCATTATAACCTACACATGCTCAAAACAATGAGCCTTACTTTTTTCACAAAATATTGAACTATGATAACAAAAGATTATATTAACAGATAGCTTCCAAAGCAGTTTAGTAGTCAAATATGCAATGAACTTTTGTCTGTAAAAATGGGTTCCAATCCAAATCTTCTAATAATCCCCAAATATCAAGTTGTTGGTGATGATTGCCACTATTAATTGGTTGCTCATAGTTTCAAAAGACTAATAATGTTCTGTTTTTTTAACTCCCTAAATAACAGAGAGGTAACTGATAAGTGGTAAGGGGTGAATGTGTATTAGTGTGTGTGTGTGTGTGTGTGTGTGTATATAATATATATATATTTATATATATATATTTATATATGTATCAGTATATATATGATGTGTACACTGTACAGATCTAAGATCTCGGTTTAGAAATCAGATTTGTACTAGTGTAAGTATAGTGTATATGATGTGTACAGAAATCAGAAAGCAATATAGTGTATATGATGTGTACAGATCTCACGACTTACCGTCGGGCGTCGGCATCTATCAATGAACAGATCTCAGATCTGGGTGCAGAAGATGTGCTGGACCTGCTGGTAGTCGGAGACGGTGGGTGCGTGCTGGCTCTGTAGCTCACTTGTCACTGCTCAGAGTTAGAGATGCTTAGATTTGAGAGAGGGTAGGGTGAGCTTTACCTAGTAAGTACTAGTGCAAGTAATTAATGGAGGAGAAGTTATTTGTGAAGAACGGGGTGCAGAACAGCAGAAGAGTGAAGTCTGTAGAAGAGTGAAGAATGAAGTACTGAAGTCTGTAGAATTAAAAGAGAAGAGTAAATAAAGTACTTAACTATTAATTATTATATTATTAAATTTCAATTTTTTTTGTATTTCGGTTTTTACCAAATTCAAAAAGTTCCTTACTGGTACCAGTAACGAAAAGTGTAAAAAACCAAAAAAATCAGTACTCAAAAAAATCGGTATAAATTGGTTCTATAAAAAATCGAAAAAATCAAAATTTTTGAGCACCCCTAACTGTGGCAACAACACCACTCTAGTAGCTATTCGACACATGTGCATTGATCAAAGCACATGCAGTTTCTAAGATATGATGATTCTTCCGTTCAGTAGTACCATTCTGTTGTGGGGTTTGTGAACATGAGGTTTCATGGAGCAAACCATGATTGTTGAAGTATGTCTGGAATTGTTGATTAACATATTCCCCTCCATTATCAGAACGAAGGATCTTAATTTTTGCTGAAAATTGTGTTTGAACCATGGGTATGAAAGGATTGAAAAAGTAGCAAATACTTCATCTTTGTGTTTTAGTAGGTAAATTTAGGTCATTCTCACTCAATTATCAACAAAAATTACAAACATCGATGATTAGAAGATGTAGTTACTAGGGAGGTCCCCATACATCAAAATTGATTAAATCAAAAGGGAATCACACTTTTATGCATACTCAGGGGATTAAGAAGCCTATGACCTTTGGCTAAACACGAGTATATCACATTTAAAATTTAAGTATGTTACATTGGAAAAT